>JAEMWC010001629.1:0-47500 GCA_016490735.1 Pachyseris speciosa
CCACCAATCACTTTAACCTTAAAATGATCAGGATTTGAAGCCATCATGTTGAGCAATTTAGCAATCCTTGAGTTACTTTATTGCAGGGTATTTACTATACCTACTTTCGTGTTTATTACGATTGTTGGACCTGTGTGTCACAACTGGGAGGCAGATTCTCTGACAGAGTGGAACATTTTAGAAATGCTATATCATTGTCAAGCATAGGGTGGGGTATTAAGGAATAGGTTCATATTAGCTTTGGTCTTGGTTTATACTGCTGTACGACTGGCTGCAAAAAAAAACTGCCATCACTTAATAAGCCAATCATGACCAATCTCGTTCCAGGGCTTTACATGACTTGCTCGCGCGCATGCGTTTTCCCTATCTTGATGCCATTTCCTTGAATTTGAGGCAGTTTTTTAATGTATTTGTTTTGTTGTCTAAACTTATTGAATTGGTTTACGACTCTCAACTGAAACCTTTTCTTTTCTGTTTGGAGGTTCAAAGGGCAACGCGCAATGAATACCGACTACAAATATTCTATAGGTGACACTAACCTTGTAATTTCAACATCCACAATTCGTCTTCTAAGCTTGAGCCTGCAGTCTTCGCAGTTCTCGATCCTACAGCCGTCATCCTTATACGCGTCACCGTTTTCCGCGCCAGCAAATCCATCGGTAGATACTCCCTGTTCATCTTGAGTATCCGTCAGCCAAAACCTGAGCCTCGTTCTCGCACACGCGCGAGAGGATGGTGGGATGCGACCGGTTAGCGGTGACGATGTTGTTTTTGTCGAGCAGGACTCTACCAGACGACTTGGCCTGGCGAACGTAGGAAATCATTTCAACTCTCGTCAACGTCTCCGGTGGGTTCATGCGTCGTTTTAGCTCTCCAAAGTGATGTTAAAACTTAGTTTCTTTTAATCCAGGGAGGGAAAGAAGGCCGTTAACTTGGCAAACGGGATCGTTGTCGTCTACGGCATTCATATGCTCGTCGAGAAACGATTCTTGATCTGAACTGGAATGCGTGACGCTAGAGAAATCTGGATGTTCTTCAAAGCCAATTTTCATCCCATTTAAAATCTGCTGCTGATCCTGAGGGAAAAAGTAACGGATGGGTCTATCATTTAAGTCTAGTTCCTCGTTCTCATTTTCCGTCGTTTGTTGTTCATGTGGCCGATCATCCCTGTCTTGGTTGGTTTCTTGTCGCTGGACCGGACGCTGCGCCGGACGCTGCGCCGGACGCGTTTCATCCCCTTTTCTCTCATAAGTTTCTATTTCTCTGGAATCACCCTCCGATCGCTTCATCTTCTCGGTTGCCTGCTGCCCCATTCTGTTGTTTTTCACAGCTTTTACTATTCTGTTGAGACGTAAAATCTTGGCGACGTCCTGGGATAGCGGCGTAATGCCCCAGGACTAACATTTACGCGCTCCTCATACAATGCAGAGCCGGTGATCTCTTCGTCATGACGAGGGCTTGAAACTACATAATTATTCACTGCCCTTTCAAAATCGTTCCTGGATTTGACCTCATGAGAAGACATTGTATTCTCAGTTCGGTTATGTTTCTCAAAATTACCGTTCTGATCTGCAAAACCAAGATATAAGCCACCTCTACTGTGTTGTAATGGAGATTTGTATCTTTGTCTCGGAGAAAATCTTGATCTACATCAAAGTCATCTTGTAATTGACTACCCTCCTCGGAAAGTGCAGAGTCATTTGAAATTTTTCTTCGCTTGGTCGGCGAGCTAGAAGACTCACTGGCACCATTTTGAGGCGTCACCAGTTTAGAAGACTGGAAACCAGTTGCTGTGTTACGAGACGATGAGGATGAAAGGTCACTTTTTGTTCCGAGGGGGGGACGCCAAGGTTCCGATATTATCCTTTTATCGCTAACCACCCTCCCCTCCTTAGACCTTTTGTCACGGATCTCGTTGTATTGCATGAATATGGGTTTTCTGTCTTTTGTCGTTTTGTTTGTTGAGAATACGGCCTTTTTTCTATCTCTGTACCACTGGTATTTCTTCCAGACTGGTTCCTCCTCTTTTCGTTTCAAATGACCACTGTTAGCTGACTTTTCGTTCGCTGTGTAGACCCATTCTGCTTTAAAGGACAACTGTTCTTGGTTCTATCTGGAGGTAACAAGCTGTGTTGTCGAGGCCTGGCCTTAGCTCTTCCTCGATCGCGCCATCATTGCTAACGTTCCGTTTCTGTAAACCGAAGACAGTCTGCGGTTCGCTTTATGCTGAACGGTCTGCTCTTGTTCTCGGCGGGCTGCCTCTTCCTTCATTTCCGCTGAAAAATGTCTTCGTCTTTCAGAGAAATTTTCCGTAAAAGGCGAGGTTGTTTGAAAGTGGCTGAAAACCCGCTTGGCTGGAAAACACAGGAAACTGGTGTGAGGTGACCGCGAACTTTTCGCTGCTACAAAACCACGATTTTCCATTCGCTCTCTTGGTTGCCATGGAGAAAAGAGAGACTCACGAACACGCGAAGTAGGCCTGGAGGCTGTGTCGCTATCAGGATAGGTCCCGCTGTCAGAGCGGGATTTGCTTTCGGGACGGGACGAGTGGGTAAACTGACCCTCCTTCACATTCTCCGGCATTGTCTCTTCACGGACTCGTACGGTGTAATTTCATTGCTTGGAATTCTGTTTCTTCCAGATGCAGACGGCGGTGTGTCGGTATACCTTGAACTATAGCAAAACCCCTCAGCTCGTTCTTGTTTTACTGAGATGCGCGGATGTCCTGTGATTTTCTTGAAATGCTCACGATTCTCTGTTAGAAAAGACAACAGGATAACGGGGCGTTGATATCAGTCCATATAGTCCTGAGTTAACAATAATCTTACCTTTCGGCCCTGACAAGATTCAGTTTAGTTAATACGGCCAGTATTACGGCCACTGAATGATCAAAATATTCAATACTTAATGCAATGTATAATAATAATAATAATAATAATAATAATAATAATAATAATAATAATAATAATAATAATAATAATAATAATAACTGTCTGTGCTAATCGTCCTCGCAAAGTACAGCAAGGACGCAGCTCAACAAGGTCGAACCGAAAGCATATAAGTACATTAATAACGAACCACCTGAAATGGTTTCAGTGATCGTGTTTAATAAACACAATACCAAAACTGATGACAAACGTGACGTTGATAAAAGTCTGTTTCAGAAACTGTTATTATCATTATTATGTGAAGTACCTTATTAAATGAAATTTTGCCTACACGTTAATTTAGAGAATTTGAAAAATCTGTATTTAGCGGCACTTTAATATAGCAATTTCGTTAAAATTTTAGAACACACGTGACTTAATTTTTAAACTTAAAAAAAATTGAAAAGTTTTTGGACTGTAATAGAGCTTTCGCGTGATAAGATCATAATCGTCAACCATTTTAGCGCCATTCAAATGGCTTTAAAAAGTGCTGTAACAAAATACACCGTTCTAAAGCTTATATTTGAACGCTACAAGCGAGACTGAAATTGTAATGTGATATCTAAATGCTGTCCTCCTCATATTTGCATTTTAGCCGTCAAACAGCGTGATTGCGCGAAATGGACAGATATGATCGCTTTGTTTCAATTGTAAAGAGTACCCACGCGAAGCCACTTTAGTATGCATGGCGTTCATTTCGGTACATTTTATAAAAAGCGCTAAATTTAATTCGGAAAATTAAAGCCAATGTCGCCAAAATTTCTAATAAGGTACACATACTCGGTTTTCAATCACTCCACCTTGACGCAGCACCAGTTTCTTTACAAACAAAAACTCTCATCCTTTCTGTTTGGATTTTCAGTTATAGTACCTTATTTCGTCATTTTTATTCACGCTTAGAGACAAATTGCGCACAAAGAGCTTGCAACAAGTTGCGTAATATAAAACCGGGAGCGTAAACGACAAGATCCTCCCCCCTAGAATGTCGGATTGAGGCCCTTCTCCCTATATCCTTCCTCTCCACTCTTCTCCCCTCCCCCTTAGTATGCGACGCTGTGCTAAGAGTTCAAACAAATGACGCCGTGATTAAAAAAACAAACAAACAAAAATAAAACAAAAACAAAAAAAAAAATTTCTCGGGTTTCCGTTGTTGAACAGAATTTTCGAAAAACCCGTGAATGTTTTATCCGTGTCTAATTCGCAATAACACCTCCCACCCTGCCTCCACTTCCGCTTCTATTGCCCCTTGCTCTAAATAGTCCCCAGGGGGGATGGGCTTCACTTCTTTTGTCAAACAAAATCATATCACTGTAAATGTTGTCTAGTCAAGAGACCCGCGTTCCTGTCAAAGAAAAGCAAGTGTATTCAATCTTCCAGCCACGATTTTCGGAATAAAATTGAACGATGCGTCACAACTTTGATAGCCTGAAGCAGGTAATTACAAAAGGTTATTATTTTATTTCTTTTGACTAAAACGCGGACGTTCTGTTAGATCAATTTTACCGTTTTTTGTCAAGCACGTGGCATGGCGAAATGATGAAATTTGTACCAAATATATATCCCATGCGGATGTCTTCCTACCTGGTGGACCTGATTAAAATGAAGACACGAACTGGCGGCGTAGTTGAGGCGGAATTCCGCCCACACTGTACGCCGCTTTTGATGCGTCCGATATCAGTTAGCTCAGGATTCGCTGGAGCATTGACAAGAAACAAAACTCGCTCTCCTTTCACAGAAAGCTTTCGCGAACTATTATCGCTTCCTTCGCACACTTCTTCGAACCTTGAGAACTGATTCTCGTCTATTCTTCATTCCCACGCGTTCAGAAAGAAGTGAACTCTCGCGAACTCGTCGTCCTCTCACGGAACAGGCAGTCGAAAGAATGTTTATATTTTTTGTTCGATACAACGGGCTGTAATATCTCTCATAAAGGAGATCGGGTTAAAATTCACCTCGCTATCGCCCTGTTTGGCTCACAATAAATTAACGTGGCAGTTAACCATCCGAGCAAATAATGGAACTAAAAACGCCTGAGGCATGCAAGTCTTCTGCACTGAACGCTGGATATCATTTAAACCTATACTTATCGGTTATAAAGCATCAAATATTATTAACAATTTTGTACATCCCGGATTGTTTTATTTGGTTCCTTTGTTGTAATCACAAATCCTGCAAATCGCCGATGTTCATTGAGCTTCCTGAGAGTTACAAAGACACTCCACATGTCTCCGTGTATTGTTTCAATCAGTGAACATAACCATGTTCAACAAAAGAGTTTGGCCAAAAATTTCAACAGAGTCAATTGCTTCATAGAAGTTTTCAAAACTAACTTTTCCATTGTTAAATTGACGGACTCCTCACCTTGAACTGTTTTTTCTCCGCGCATAACTTGTTCTCTGATGTCGTTGGAGTCGTACTTTGATTCAAAAGACTCGCCAATGCTTCTGCCGTGATTGTCTGTACAATTGCCGTACGCCTCCCTTTCGTCTTTAACTCTAACGACCATCCTGTCTTGAAAAGCGACTTTGGAAGCCATAGTCTTTTCCTATGTTGTAAAATTACCAACTTACATGTAAACATGGGATAATATTCCTTTATACATCCTTCTCCTACCACCGCCCGACGTATCTGTGGGACGTTAAGACAGTCTTGAAATCACTCCCTTTTATTCAAATATCGCCTTGTTTTACTGAAATAAAGATTTCGTGGTATTGAATATTGAAGTCACGGTTGATTATGCAAAGTTAGCCGTCAGGCCCTTTTTAATTGTTCTGGCCGATCGTATCTGTAACCCCCAGGAGACGAGAGTAACGTATATCCATTATATCTTGTCTTTGAAAATAGCCCCAGGTCATGGATTTGTATTATCAATATTGGTTGGCAAATTGGGACACAAACAAGGCAGTGAGGTGCGGGGTTTTTTGATGCTTTAATAAGTTTCAACTAGACCTATGAATTGAATATCCTTGCGCAAATTGTCGAGAAAACTGGAAAACGTAGACAAAACGCAATTAAATTTGAAATTTAAAAGGAGAGGATTTCAGTCATACGGTGCGAGTCTGCGAGTAAGCATGACATTGGGTTTTGGTAAACTAGCAATATCACAAGCTAACTATTACAAGAATTGTTTAACTCAGTGATAACAGAAAGCGCTGTAGACTGAACAGACAGAATCAATACTCTGCTAACAAAACAATCTCACCTGTAAAATGCTGTTTCTCAGTCTTCTGTTCTCAATTCATAATGTTCTCACTTCCTTTATTTTTTTCAGAGAGTTTAAACTTTATTGAACTAGTCTCAAAGTTACAAAACAAACTCTTTTTGGGTGGCCTTTTTGCACCTTAGAATGCTTCAAGTAATATTAATCAAAATAGATGTGTTTTTGGCCAACTAGGTAGGAACTATCACTTCCTGACTTGAAGGAACATATTTCTCGGCTAGAGCCAATATTTGTTTTAGAGCTGCAATTAGCAGATGTGATTATAATTTGGAACGTAGAGACTGACCGCGGGCTTCCGACAAAAGTGAGACAAACGGTTTGTACAAATACAAAGATAAATAAATTCAGCAACTCATCTGGAATATTCAATGTTTTGTCTTGAACATATTGGTATTTTTAGCTCTGGAACAAACACAAGGGTTTTAATTTATTGAAAAGCGCGAGGCTATTTGCCGAAAACAAAAATGCCCTATCAGTCATGAAACTGAGAACGACGTTTCTGAGCTGTCGCAAGGTCCTTAAAATAAATCTTACAATTTGTTACGCAGTTCGTATTTTTTGTGGTATCATAGGTTGCCGATAACGAGCGAATGCACGGCAACGCTTGACAGACTGAGAGCATTACAATAGCTTCTCGTGCCCTTGGGGCGTGCTGTCCTTTTTTAGAACTGTATTGGCATAAAAATGAAAGCACTCTGAAGTTCTCAATAGGGCTCAAGCCAGATAGGCGTCGAGATGCCGTCTCTCGCCGAGTCGGCATTTTTCAAGTTCATTTTTTTTCCAACCTCCGGTTTTATGATTTTTGTTTTTTTTTTCTTGGAACGAAATGTCTGTTCGGTATATTCGGTGGCGCGTCGGACAATACTAATCTCTCATCCGACAAAACTTATGATGATTTCTGTTTTTGAGTGCTGTCGGGTAACTAGCATTTTAAATACAGACACGATGTAATCAGTCATGCCATAGACGAGAATGTTCTTTGAAGCTATAATAGTTTATGTACTGGCAGTTTTAATGTTTTGCTTGAGGGGCCAGTTGAGTGTTAATTTACATGAAACACGTCTCCAGTCACCAGTCACCCGTCACCCGTCACTTCAAATCAGTGGTCACCATGCACAAGTCACCAGCCACCAGCTGTCACCACGAGATTCACTTAGTCGCTAGAGCCTAAGCACGCATGTAGATGAAGAGACTGAGTGTAGACTGGGCCAGACTGGGCCGTAACCAAACGAAAATTGTCACCGAGGCGATGTGTGCAAAAAAACTTCTCTTGAATATTTATTTACCATTTTTAAGTGTACAGCCTCTTAGAGGAACATCAAGAATTGCTTACGCTTGTGTGAAACTACACAGCCTGTTATCGTTTTCATGTAAATTCAAACGTTTTACAGAGGCAAATGGTTCCGTTCGCCCCATACCCAGTAACTACGGGCCTGGTAGATTCATGAAATTATTCTTAGAATAAATGCAAAGTTTGGTTGTAAACAACAGGCTTTTGTTTTCAAAGGAAAACATATTGCACATTTTATCCGAGGCTAATCCAGGGCAAGCCAGCGCCTGTTGGTCAAAACGTCTAAGAAGATTTTATATAATTTCAGAGAGCTTTCTTAGTTATCTGCTACTCTTCTACTCTTGCCTTTGCCGTACGTAAAACAAAACTATTTAAAATATTCCTTTTAATATAGATCTATTCTTGCTTGGAACAAATTGCCAACAGACACAAAAAGTGTGGACTCACTTCACATTTTTAAATGCAGGCTTTTATATTCTTGCAGTTACAAACTTCTTTCTTATACTCTTCCAAACAGTGGGCTGTAAGTTGAACGCCTAAATACGACTAGGAATTGGGATCAACTATATTGGGAATGGGAGGTTTCTATTTTATAAATTCATTTTAATTTGATTATATATATACTTTTGTTATTATTATGTAAGTTGGGGCTGGATATTAATATTGGGACACCGTCCTGTTTCCTGCTCCAGTTGCTGATCTCTATTTCTTTCTTTATCCATTATTTATTTATTTATTTATTTACTTATTTTTCATCATTATTATTATACATATATGAATGCAACGAATTCAATAAAGTCTAAAGTCTTAAATCCAACCTTTCTTTTCTTATGCTAATTGTTTTTACACAGTTTACACTATTATTCTCAGTGACATGGTAAATTCAGTGCTTAGAGAGAAGGTAAGTATGCATTGGCAATTAAAAATTTAAAGTTCTTAATTGACATGCGCACCGTCTGAGAATTTGACCAAAATAATTGTGCTAGCGCTTATTCCAAGTCATTGTTTTTTGTTAGCTTTTAAGCCATTTTATTCACGTATCTTCTTTTATCTTCTCGGATAAACGGTACACCGTAGGCCCCATCTCTCACAACTCTTCATAATTTACTGATTCTGTGGGACGTAAAAGAACCACTAGGGACGTAACAAAACTCTGGCAGTGATCACCCCTGGTGTCTGTCTGACCTCACACACACCTCAGGGTTGGGTGTAGGCGGGGCGATGGGCTGACCACCTGTACCCAAGAGCCTCTGCTGGTCACGGGAACCTCTTAGGAGGCGCTATGCACTACTTAGGGGAGCAGGGTTGGCGTAGTGGTGAGAGCACTCGCCTTCCACCAATGTGTCCCGGGTTCGATTCCCGGACTCGGTGTCATATGTGGGCTGAGTTTGTTGGTTCTCTACTCTGCTCCGAGAGGTTTTTCTCCGGGTACTCCGGTTTTCCCCTCTCCTCAAAACCAACATTTAATTTAATTTGATTTGATTTGAGATTTGTAATTAGCAGGCGAAGAGCCACCTCGTGGAAGTACTACTAATAAATCGCTATTATTATTATTATTATTATTATATGATTATTATTATTATTACTACCGGTATTGTTATTATTATTATTATTATTATTATTATTATTATTATTATTAGTGCGGAGAGGATAAATTGATGATGATCAATTATTCATGTATTTTAGTAATATTTATCGATTGATGGTTCTGAAAAATTACACGTTATTTATTTAATAATAAGATGAGGTCTCCATTTGTTGTATATATTTGTATTCATTTTGTACATAATTGTAGATTTTTTACTTTCAGGTATTGTAAGTTTTTATTTTAGGTGAAATGTTATAGGGCTAACCTCCGTTTCCCTTTTTCATGACTAGTCCTTTTTTTCTGCTTTGCATCTTGAGTAAAAGTTATGTTATGTTATGTTATAGTTCATTTTCTTTTCTTCGGAGATCTTAGCATGCTTGCTTCCTTAAATTCGAAGTCAAATTAAGTTAATTATTGAGTGACTGATTGGTTGCTTTTTCTTAACACCTTTATTGAGCGTCGTAAAACCAAAGAGGTATGTTTTTCCACCTGAAGAATTCTTGTAATAAAATTGGTAAAATGGTATGATTATCTGATTAATTGTGGGTAAAATTAAACGTAAAATTAGAAAATGGGCCATAAATTAGGGACCAAAAACCAATTTCCATTTGAAAACCAGAATTGCCGGAAACTTTCACTGATTAACCTGTACAACATTTTCGGCCAAATACCTTTGCTCGACACGAAACTGTTTTTAAAGCAACCAGGAGAAAAAAATCAAATAATTTGTCAAAGGAGAACAAGTATAAACAGTTTCACCAAATTTTCCCCATCAACTTAAACGAGAAGAATTTGAAAAAGAGGCCAGACATTTTAAGCTGCGATCCTTTTCGGTTCCAGTCATCCATAGACAAATAGATAAAATTAATACTAGCAAGTTCTGCGTACTAATAAAATAACTTGTTTAAAAACAATGGATCACCTGGATCATAAATTAATCCTTTTGCATTTCAAATTGACGGTATGAATAGATCACATTTCCCCTATTTGGAACTAAGTACAGCTGAGAGGCGTCAGGAAATACGGCCAGTAGCTTTCGCAATTGTTTAACCCATTGGCAACCGTGCCGGCCAAAACCGGCCGTAAAAAACTCCCATGCTTCAAAACATTGCAACTTTCTCAATCGCACGAATATTGCCTTAGCTGTTAGTTGTGAGCACGAAATGGAATGCCCTTTAAATTTGGATATCCAATAAATGCAAGAAACGTAGCGATTTTGACCAAATATGGCCTTTTGAGTTTGGACAAGAACGAAACTGACCGTTTTTAACGTCAAAGAGAAACGAAAAAAATGCCCCTTTTTGCCTTCATGTTTTTTAAGGAAATCATCGCCGAAAAACCAAACTTCAACCATCATAACGAAATTCAGTCCTTTTTCTAGCTTAGAAATGACTTTTTTTGTTCATATTCTTCTCCCGAGCGTAGATACAGCCTTTTGTTCCAGTGCATTCGGGCCTTTCCGCCATTTTCAACATCTAGACCACATTGCATGCTGGGAAATGACGATGATTTTTGACAGCACCCGTTCCTTCTCCCAATTCATTCACATATAAACTACAGCCACTCCGACCTACTGCCAAAAATTCCTGCTTGTGGTCATCTTCAGTACTCAGAAATTCCAAAATATGTGGCGGTAGGTCGAGAAATTCATCAATAGTCGAGTCCCAAAGGTACTAAGTGTTCGACCGGCCAAATTCCCAGTTCGTCGAGTAACAAGCCAAATTCAACAACAAAGTACATCACCTTGCTCGATTCTTTGAGAAAGTGGACTCTTAGCTACCGTCACGCTTAATGATGCTCATCAGGCAGCCGCTAAAGATGAAAAATGGCTGTAAATTTAGCAGAAATCGCAAGCAAACCGAACTTGGGCCATTGTTGTCGCTTCACGGATAAAAAATAGCTACGTCAAAATGACGTTTTCAGAAACCTTGAGCCTCCAGTGGCTTAGCACAGCACCACTTTTCCCTGGTAGTTCAAATAAAGAGTCACGAATTGCTGTTCATCGTTTATAGGTGGAAAATCACTCCGAAAATGTAAAAACAGCCGGTAGTCAATGGGTTAATGCCTGTATATATAGCATATCACGAAGAATGATAAATGTACAACCCCGCAGCCGTTTAGGAGAGCTATTTTACTAAATTAAAATGATCGGCTATCAGAATCTCACCGGCGCCTGCAATGGGCAGTTAGATATGATAACTTACTGTTTAAAATCGTACAGATTTAAGGCCCAATAGAGGGTTTTCAAGTGATGTCATAAAAAACTAAAATTCAAAAGTAAACAGACTTTTGCATTTTTATCTTCATCACGTAAAAGATTTTTTAGAAATGTATCTGCTTGCATGTTTTCAGCTCAGTAGCTTGCTTTGTTTTGAAAATAGAACAGTTTGAAATTAGAGTTTTTCACAGTGCGTGATATAAAGATGTCTGCTCACAAGCATGTCACTTATATGAAAATATCGATTCACCGTGTGTTTTTGACGTTTGAAAGGCCAACATGGTAAGAGAGTAAGAGAAGCGTCTATGTGAATGTTTGAAAGCTCAACAGAGAAAACAAGGCCTTTGAGATAGCTTAAGTAAGAACATATGTTTTAACTTGTTTCCGGCCGCCATCTTGGTGTCGCCCAGAGGGACGCCAAGATGGCGTTTCCGTACAAAACACTTTAATTTTGAGTGGTACATTTTGCCGAATAAGTCGTGTACGGGATATCGCACGGCCCTGAGACTTTAGCATGTTGTATATTTATTACTCTTCTACAATATCACAATTCCTTGACTTTATCTTTTGAATGGTTGATAATTCTATTTTTTTTACTTGCGTGACTGAAAACGCTCCGTTATAAATCACTCATCAAAAAATGATTTAATGAACCCATATCTACCAGTTAAACTCTGACAACTTTCTATCTGATATTAGTGTAAATCTACCAGCGTTCTATCAAGAATGCCGTTCTCTGATTGGCTTACACTACTCGCTATCTTTTCTGTTCAACAAAATGGCGGCCACTTCTTCGCGTTTTTGAAGTGTCTGCGAGGAACATTTCAGAGATAATTTATTTGTTTAGTTTTTAACGACTGGTAGATTTATACTGAAACAACTGGATTATTTCCTCTGGATTT
This sequence comes from Pachyseris speciosa, assembly GCA_016490735.1. Classification (NCBI taxonomy): domain Eukaryota; kingdom Metazoa; phylum Cnidaria; class Anthozoa; order Scleractinia; family Pachyseridae; genus Pachyseris; species Pachyseris speciosa. The sequence continues at coordinate 12,147 of JAEMWC010001629.1, forward strand.
CTATGCGTGATAGAAATCTCGAGCTCATAATCTAATGTGACCTGAAATTAACTGAAAAATGAACTGTATGATACTGCTGCTGGAAAGGCTTTGTCGTTTTTTAATATCGTCAACTCACATGCCAAATATTCCATCACAACGATAACTTGAAAAAATTGCATTACGCCTGCTAAGCTTGAATTCCTCCAAAACAAAAACCACTAAACAGAAGTAAATAAGTTCTGTTAATGTTCTTCTGGTCATACCAGAATAACTATGGAAAAAATCCTGAACTCGAACTGAGCGCTTTGTTCTACTAACAACTTTGGAATTTTCTTGGATTTAAGCGGTACGTATTTGACATAGTTGACCATGAAATTAGAACAGGAAGGGTTGGGAAACATGGTTTCCGAGGTACTACAAAGACGATTCGCTTAAAATACTAATAACTATTGTTTCTAGTCTACGAATTCATCAATTATTCACCTGATCCTGATTTTCGTTTATTTCAGTGTTGATGACTCCAAGCCCATTTTCACATGCTAATTTAAAATGGCATGAATTAATAATGAAAGAGGAAATTTCAAAGATTGATTCATGCCCTTGTGCAAACAAATTTCCCTAAATATTTATAAACTCATTTTGTGCCAGCAGTGCGGCAAGGTATCTGGGTATTTTGATAGACTGAGTCGTTGGAATTGGAAAGACATGCTCAACATATTTCAAGAAAATAAAGGTTTCTACAAGCTTAGGCACTTTGTCAACAAGGAAACACTAATTCAGCTATATGGTATTTAACAAATTGAACGTAGTTTTGCGTTGTCTATACTCATCGACAACGATATTCGTCATCACGTACAACAACGGCAAATTAGCCAATCAGATTGCGAAATTACTAGCAATTGTGGTAAAAATGATTATCTACCCATTTCTTTCTTGCAGCTGTATAGTTTGGGGCAATACTTTCCAAAACACCATCAGATCTCTGCAAATTTTGCAGACGAAGAAAGTTATATGCATAATTACATTCTATAACTTTGATGCTCATTCTAGTCCTCTTTTTGCCCAGCTTAAATTAAACTTTAATGACTTAATTCAAGGTCACTCTTTGTTCTTTGCTTCATTTTTCGACTAGTATAGAATACCAGAGGTGTTTAAGCCCGTTTTGGTAAATACGTGTAGTAAACATAGATGTACTTTTCCTCTTCCATAATTCGCTCTAACGACGGCAACTTCACTTTGGGATTTATTCGACCAAACCGTGGCGGAATAGTATAGATGAAAATTCAGCCACGGTGGGTGGCTTCTTAATATGTTTCAATGTTTTTGCTTTGTTTGTCACTTTATGCATTCATTTATTCGATGAACACTGCCATATCTGTGGCCAGATTTATCCAATTATCGCAATCTATATCTTTACTTCGGTGCGTCTTCGTTTAAGCAGAGCTCACGTTTAGAGAATTAATCTTCTTTAAACACGTCTCTACTATGAAGACAAACATCATGTCTAGGCATAAAGGCGCTTGCAAACGGCCCAACATTGTTGGCCAAAAGACACCCATCGTTATTGGGTCAACATGAGTGCGAGTTAAAACAATAACATACAACATCTGCAAACAACACCCAACACGGTGTTCACACTCAGCCGTGTTGCATAAATTGCGTTCACAACTTCGAGGATCATTCTTCATTTGAATGTTGGATGTTGTTAGTCAACAGTGTCGGGAGCGTTGACACGGGCATTAATGTTATTAAGTATGTCGAAGCATGCTACCACGTGATAACTCGTTGGGCCTGATCGTACCAGGCACAAAGATTTGATCTTCTTTGAACACGTATCGATATAAAATTTAATATCCTTACTGCTCGGTTCTTCAAAAGAAACGTATCCCCATAATTTATTGACAATCATTGGGTAACCTTTGTAACATTCCTTTTATCGTAAGTTTTCATCAGGATCACGATTCTTCGTCTTTCTGGCACGGCATTAGTTTAATTAAAGGAATCAATGATTTGGCTTGTGAATGACCTGTTATTTCATCATAGTCTAACTATAAATGTGTAAATAATGAAACTGTGAATATATGATACATGTGCACTGAATGGTTGTTGTTCTCATTATTCGTTATTGTTAGTCATTAAAATGAGTACATTTGGAGCACCAGCGCCAGCGAATGTCATCAGAGGAAAAGCGTAAGAGTCCCGGCTATGAAAACCAACCTTTCGCCTCGTGCTTTTGCCAGATTCTTTTGAATAGTTGAATAATTTTGAAGAGTCTTCAGCCTTTAAGCTCCAGGAATTCCCACCATCTATCTCAGCGAAGCATTAGCGGCAACAAAAAATACACAAAGTTTTTAATCCATCTGAGCGTCTCGCCTAAGGAAAGTTTCGGCCATTAATGCTACAGTTCACGCTGCGCTACAGTTATTTGAACTGTTTTAATATCTAAGCGCTTGCCTTCACTGCCCCCTCCTTACACTTACGAAACAGTTTCTTTACTGCACACATGTTAAGGGCATAAGGCCCTTTCCTGCCTGATCAAACACACAGTTATTTTTAACACGAACTCATAAGCTGTATACGTACCTTCAACCAAATAGCGCATAAATAAATGCCTCAGGTTATTATCACGAGGACGTTTTGCAATTAAACAAATTAACTTTAAACTGAGTACAAGTTAAAGAGGCATCTCCATGGCAATACGTTTGCTGTGTCGTGGTCAACACTGCAGATCTGAATATTCGACCCATGCAGTAACGCTCCTGTTTCAACTCATACTACCCTCAAGAGGCAAGAAGAAAATATCAAGTGCTTGATTTGTTGTAAGAAGAGCAAACGTTTTTTGTTTTTAGCGATTTTACAAGTACAAACAGGAAGTACTGAAGGAAAAAACATAAGCCAATTTGACTGGACCATTTAAACCATGACGATCAGCAACTTACTGTTGACTAAACTGATTTATTGTGTTAAACGTTTCCGTTGACGCAATACGGTGTATCTACTCTGGCTATTTTGATCGACACTAAAAATAGGCGACGTTGGTCATCTCATTCACTGGGTGACAGTCGTGACTGGTACTGAAGGAACGACTTTTTATAGGATTCTTTACGCAATTGCAAAAATTGCGTTCACATCTGCGAGGGTCTCTCTCTCGAGGACAAGAGAGGAAAAGGTAGAGGGCCTAAGATCAAGGTTGGATATTCACACGTATCGCAAAGGTCGTAGGTTCGAATCCCGTCAACCTGATTTTTTTTCAGGCTTTATTTTCACTACTGCTTAAGTAGTGTTCATAGCTGCAATGATCACATATTTAAACATTAATCCAATTTGACCAATTTGACTGGACCATTTAAACCATGACGACTTACTGTTGACTAAACTGGTTTATTGTGTTAAACGTTTCCGTTGACGCAATACAGTGTGTCTACTCTGGCTATTTTGATCGACACTAAAAATAGACGACGTTGGTCATCTCATTCACTGGGTGCCAGTCGTGACTGGTACTGAAGGAACGACTTGTTTTAGGCTTCTTTACGCAATTGCAAAAATTGCGTTCACAACTGCGAGGGTCTCTCTCTCGACAATGACAATGATAATGATAAAACAAAACAGAACAAAACAAAAGCTAAAATATGGCGCAGATCTGATATGGGGATGTTAACATTGATCGTACTTTAACCCTTTACCTGCCAGTAGGGATGAGTTAGTTTTTCCACAAATTCTCCCAATAGACCTTATTCCGTATTCTGCGTAATGAGCTGGAACTAGCGTGCACACGAGGCTTAAACGGGGGAATCTTTCCATATGTAATGTGTTCCCCGCAAGAGCCTCCTCTTCGTGCTATATCTAGCCTCCCAGGCAGTCGTTTTCAGGGGACTCGTATTTCACCTCCTCCCCACGAGTCCCCTAAAAACGACTGCGTGGGAGACTATGCTACATTGTAGATCCAGTTCAATATATACCGAGAATACGAATATGCTGAACTGACAGTGGAGAGAATATTCATAAGGATTACAGAATTAATGGTTATGAAAATTATTCAAAGGCAGCGTGCCCTTTGCCCTCAGGGGTAAAAATATCTGTTTTGTTGCTTTGGTCTGTTAAAATGCACTTTGTTTGGATCATACTACAAAGGCAAAATCACACAATCAACCAGTCAATAAAATAACTATGGTGGCAATCCTGATTACTTTCTACAGTTAGAGGTGAACTTAGGCGATACTAAGAATAAAGTTACTCGCGTACTTTTTAGTCTGAAAATGCATTTAGCCGGCTGACTTATCTCTCTCATTATCTATCGTCATACTTCTATATGAAGGTTTTTGGTAATGATATGTACTCTTTTAGCTCTTTCTTTCGTCAAAATCATCAAATACTGGCCAACCTCACGCTTCGTCTCAAAAACATTCTTCCTATCGCGCTTTTGTAAGAAAACGAAAAAAGGGTTCGGCTAAATTGAAGGTAGTTGTGGCTCTATATATACCTTGGGGGCGAGTAAGGGGTACTTACAGAGAGCAGGTGGGCCTATCTTGGGGGGCTCAAAAGCAAGGGCCCCTAACGGCGGCTGAAACCGAGGGCTGTAAAATTTAATAATCTTAAGCCATGATGTTTATTCCAGCTCTTATCGGGGTTCTTGCTCCATCACACGTTTCAAAAAAAGACGATGCTTTTCCTTTTGTGGACATTTCGTACCTCGATCGGTATCGGTAGCTGACAGAACACCACAGAATTCACTATATGTGTTACGTTACCGCTTGTGCGTCTTCGGTGTATCGCAACTGTAGGCATTAATCAATACCAAAAGTATTATAATTGCGAAATATACTTTTCCCAAAGGCTGATGAGACTTCACTGAAAAGAGAGAACTTGAGCGTGAATTTCTCGCAAAGGAAACCCACTAAAAGATTTAAAAAACGTAGTTTTCTCTTACCTTTCTGTTTACAAGATCATCCATTCGAGAAGTCATCGAAATGATCACCGCTGGCAGTGACTCACAACAAATCCGTTTTTGTGTTCCATTCATTTAACCACAAAATATGAATGAAAGGCCGGCACAGAATCATAGCAAATAGCTGTTGTGTGGATCAAATAAACTGCTGTCGAAGTAACATTAAGAACTTTAAAACGTTCTTCTCTGAATATCTCGAAGCCTGCCCTCGGGAAACATTCAAGTGAAATGAAAGCCAGAGGCAAGCAGTTTGGGAGACAGATTTTATCACCTTACTGCTCTCAGCTGCTGGGTTTTCTCGCCTACGGCTAAAATACGTCAGTGATCCATTTTTCAGACACAATGATCGGCGCCTGAGGCATTTTTGAAATGTCAACACAGCAGAGATAAGCCCAAACCGTGTCATGGGTTTCCAGGGTTTCTCAACATTTTTAATTTCTAGCTAACCCCTTAGGGCATACTCCACAAAGCAGGGGCACCCAACGAGCCAAATCAACCAAAAGCTGTAGAAAGGCATTTTTAAGTACCTAATGGTGTTTGAAGTGATGTTTTCATAAACTAGAAGAAGTTGATCTGTTCGGATTCCCTAGCTGAAGTTTTAATTGTCCGAAAATGTTAGGGAACAAAATTCTCCTTTGAGAAAATGCAAGCTGAAATGAACTTTCCACGAACTTTCTAGGGAAATGTTTTCTTTCCGAAACTGCTAGCTGACGTTTTTGACTGCCAAAAACAGCAATTACGACCTTTCCGAAAACCTCAGGGGCTATGATTTCCCAATTGCGAAGCTTTTAGGCCACGTTTTAGTTCCGAAAATCCGAGTGCACTCTTTAATCGACGCCGAAAACCCTAGGCGAATTACCCTCCACCGAACAGATATCTACCGAAACTTGTCGTTGTGTGCCCCTAACAAAGATATTGGTCAAACCATGAATGGTTCGTGGACAATCGACTGGTAATAACATTGATGAAAGAAGATTCCTATTACAGACAGCCAAACTTTCAGCGCACTTCCTTTAGCTTCTCGGCAGTATTTTACAAAATTATTATTTTCTCTTCATCGAATCAAGAGAACTGAAAAGAGATCAGTACTAAATATCATAATTGGCGTCGCCAAAGAAGAAGAGGAAGAAGAGAAAAGGCGCTTTTGTTAGTGATTGCATCTGATTTCATTAGGGATTATGCTTTTGTCAAGTGACCTAATACTACTTTTGAAACTGGCAAGAGAAAGCTAGATTGTTTATTCGTCGTTGTTTATTCCTCGTTCCGTTCCGTGAGTCCTGGTGAGGGCTTCATTATTTTACGATAGTAATCTCATTTGAATATTCATATTTTGCATTTGAGAATGAAACAGTTGTTATACCGCAAGCACGTTTATTAGGAACAATTGGATACCCTGCAGCTGACCCTAGAGATGCCTCACTCTCCTACTGGCCTTTTGAGTGTTTAAATAAGTTAGTGACATCGTAAAGCTTCTTTCACAAATTTACCGGAAAGTTAGCATTGTCTGTGACGCTTCTTGTATCCCCAAGGGAGGCTGAGAGGGCGTTGCAGGCGATCAAGATCAAGAAAGCACCTGGGCCTGACCGTGTCCCTAACGTCATCGTAAAGGAGTTTGCTTTCGAGCTGGGTCAAGTAATTAGTAACATTTATAATGCCTCCCTGTGAGAGGGTACTCTCCGTCCTCTACTGAAGCTAGCATGCGTGGGGCCCCGCCCCAAGCAAAACCTGCTAGCTCTATTGAAAATGATGTTAGGCCTGTATCACTAACATGTCAGATAGCGAAGAGGATGGAGGGCTTCACTTTCGTTAGAACGTTACCCACCGTACTTGACAAGTTGGATGTTGAACAGTTCGCTGTTTCGGGTAAAACTACAGTACACGCCATTTTATGTCTGCTCCATTTGGCGCTAGAGGCCCTTGACAGAGGTAATTGCTCGTTAACGTTTTTATTTTTTAACCGATTTTCGAAAAGGATTTGATCTTATAGACTAACATGTTTGACTCATTAAACTTTCTATCTTTAATCTCCATCTTGTTTCAGGTCAGATGGACTGCAGTTTTCCTCCAGGGTAGGTCTCAGCGCGTAGCTTTAGCAACATCGTTAAATTCTCGGTATTTAAATGGTGGCATCCCACAGGGGACGACACTGTCTAAACTTGGCTCCATCCTGGAATTTGAAGTGGAAAATTAGCAAATGGACACCAAAACAGTCCCCCAGCAACTTTCAGTGCCCTTGTGGGGTGTCAACAGTCTGGTGGTGTTTCTGAAAACCTTTTTTTACATTTTAATCCTTTCTCGCGAAGTCACGGGTTCAAACCCCGTAGAAGTCCTTAATATTTTTAAGGCTTCTTTACGCAATTGCAAAAATTGCGTTCACAACTGCGAGGGTCTCTCTCTCGACGACAAGAGAGGAAAAGGTAGAGGGCCTAAGATCAAGGTTGGATACTCACACGTATCGCAAAGGTCGTAGGTTCGAATCCCGTCATTCTCATATATTCACCACTCACGGGAAAACTACAAACCAACTAAACGAGCAGCTCCCAGATGGCTTGTTAGCTCAGTCGGTACAGCGTTGCACCGGTATCGCAGAGGTCGTGGGTTCGAATCCCGTACAAGCCTGATTTTTTTTTCAGGCTTTATTTTCACTACGGCTTAAGTAGTATTCATAACTGTGATGATCAGTCACATATTTAAGCATTAATCCGCAGTTCAAATATTTGATTTTCATATATTCATTCTCTGATATATTCACCACTCACGGGAAAATTACGAACCAACAAAACTAGCGGCTCCCAGATGGCTTGTTAGCCCAGTCGGTACAGCGCTGCACCGGATCGCAGAGGTCGTGGGTTCGAATCCCGTACAAGCCTGAATTTTTTTTCAGGCTTTATTTTCACTACGGCTTAAGTAGTATTCATAACTGCGATGATCAGTCACATATTTAAGCATTAATCCGCAGTTCAAATGCTGTATATGATTTTCATATATTCATTCTCATATATTCACCACTGACGGGAAAATTACGAACCAACAAAACGAGCAGCTCCCAGATGGCTTGTTAGCTCAGTTGGTACAGCACTGCACCGGTATCGTAGAAGTCGTGGGTTCGAATCCCGTCACAAGCCTGAATTTTTTTCAGGCTTTATTTTCACTACGGCTTAAGTAGTATTCATAACTGCGATGATCACTCACATATTTAACCATTAATCCGCAGTTTAAATATATCAGTGATTTTCATATATTCATTCTCATATCACACGTGTGTGGTTGTTTTATCGTGGGCGTACCGATTCGTTGGACGCAGGGCTAGGGGTCGCTGTCTACTGGCGGGGAACCCCTTCCCACCATTCTTTACTTCGGGACTTCCTTTATTAATTTCTTTGCTGTCCCACGTCCATTTTTTAGATCCCAACCAAAAAGAAGAAATTATCTTTGTGCTCTTCTATTTCGAAAGGATATTGATAATTCCACTTTGGGCCAAAGTGGAATTATCAATATCCTTTCGAACTCTTGAGGTCTTGAAGTGTTTTACATCTATAGAAGTGGAATGGATGACCATGGGTGACACTCCTCGTTAGGGGGCAGTTTTCCCGCGACAGGAATCTCAAAGTTTTAACGACTCATCATCATCGGGGGTATCATTTTCTCGCTCCTCACCCCCGTTGCCGTTTACCCCTGATATTCTCGTTCCCATTGACCTGTCAGCGGTTCACAGAACAAACTAAGCGCGCGCACTTGCAGCATCCATCTTTATTCGTCGTATGTTTGCTTCCTGTATAGTTTTCAAGGATGATCAACAGCCTTTTTGTCATCAATAATGTCGGGTAAGTGTTTAGTTTAGAAACTGGATAATTCATCCATTTACTGTGATTGTGATATTTGAATATTTTTTGGCGCTTTGATATTTCGATTGACAGTAGGTTGTCCTGTCATTTCACACTCACAGGGACATTTTCATCGAAAAACATTGGAAAAGTGTCATAAGTCGTTCAGTATGCGATCATTTCTTTGAAGCTTTATCAAAGGTAACTTATATATGGCGCTTTGGCTATTGTACAATCTGGTATATCGTACGGGTATAAAAGGGCTGGGGTGGTTGTATTGCTTCATGTAGTTTATTTCGGCTTGACCGCACTCGTTCATGTTGGCACAGGTACCGCAAGGTCCCTCTTAATAGAGGCTTCTAACCACGTACGAGAACCGTCAAAGCTCCATTTTCTCACAGGCATGATTTTTCTACAAATACCAGAACCCTTCATGTCTGGTTTTCTTTTGCAACCACACTGGGATGAGAGCAATCGAATAAGAAATAAAAAAAAAAAGAAATTAATTCTTGTAGTTGTAGTTTGAGGGCTGGCAAATGGTTCTTAAAAAATACCGTAAAAGCTCTATTAAGCCCCCCTTCTCATTTAACTCCCCCCCCCCCTGTCTAATGAGCCCCCGTTTGGGAGTCAATTTTTGTAATAGGCCCCCCATCTCTAATAACACCCCCCCCCCCCCCCGTTGACACACAAGATTTTGTAATTATTCCCTTCTCTTCCTCTTACAAAAATACACTTTATGCGGCCCCGTTGGTTTGTTTTTAAACAATTAAACAATAAAACACACAATACTGTTTCCTGCTCGTATTAAATACTTAAGTTTCACTGCAGTTGTTTGAGATTTGTACAGAAACTATTTAACACGAAAATGGTGCCCCCCCCTTCTCTATTAAGCCCCCCATTAATAGGGTCTGAAATTAAATAAGCCCCAGGGGGTTAATAGAGCTTTTACGGTATGTGTCTCGCAGAATTTTTGTCAAATTTGATGGGTCTCACCATCAAAATTTTTTTGCAACATCTCAGAGTCTCAATTTCTTTTGCAAGGCTCAGGCTCACAAAATATATTAGTCTTGCTGTCTTGCAAAGTATCAAATTTGCCATCCCTAGTATGATAACCGCAACAGTGGACCAAACATTGCCACAGGCAGATTTGTTAACTCTACGTTCCCAAAAGAGATGGGTAACTGTGACACACTTTTAACATTTGGATTTCTCTCAAGTTACTGCTTTTTTACAATTGAACCTCCACTTGCCGACACCTCCAAGAAACAGAAACCTCTCGCAAGTGGACGTCAACAAACCACAGCCCCTGCGATTTGCCCACTGAATCCTTACATTCATAACTTCCTGTAAGCGGATGCCTCTCATATGAGGGGATACTATGCTTGGTTGTAATAGAGTCTGCTTGTGGTAGATTTGACTGTATTTTCAAATTGTATGAAAGTATGTGGGTTTACAGAATAATTTATTGTTCACACCAGGCAAATTCTCCTGAAGATGTGCCCCCTGTGATTGCTGCTCCACATCATTACCTCATCAGCATCTACAGGAACGATTTGTTTTTTCTGGCAGTTGTGCAGACAGAAGGTATAAGTATGATGATGATGTCACTGGAACCTGTTTATATAGTTTACCTGGGTAAAGAGACTATGTGGTGGTTAGTTTCACAAAAGGCTAGGTTTAAATACAACTGGCAGGAATTATTTAACCTTAGTACCTTGCATTGATGGCAAAGTTGTCTATTAATTTTTATCCTTCACTTTGCACACAAAGATTTGAGACTGGTACCAACAATATTGAATAGTAAATAATGTGACTGGAAAGAACATACACTGTAATATGGAATTTGTTTGTGTGTGAGTTTGAAACAGATAGTGGAAACAGTTTTGTATTAAAATTTTGTATTATTTTCTTTCCTCAGTGCCTCCATTGTTTGTGATTGAGTTTTTGCATAGAGTTGTGGACACCTTTACAGAATACTTCAACAGCTGCACAGAGACATCCATTAAAGAACATGTTGTTATTGTATTTGAGGTGAGAGTGATAACCCCAGCCCTGTCAAAATGCGCTGGCAGCCAGCAAATTTGCCACCTACAGTCAATAAACAATTATTGGACAAGGTTGAACAAAATATTGTGATTTGTCAGTGGTGAGTAGTTCAATTATATTCGGCTTCGGCAAATAATTGAACTGCAAGACACTGTCAAATCACGATATTTTGCAAAAACTGAGTTTAATAATAGTTTTATCATTCGATCACTGAGCTTGTTTTTCATAATTATTTTTGGGAAGCGTGAAACGATCTGCCATTTTTCACTGAATTTGAAGAGCTTGGATGCGTGGACACAACTGCGCATGAGCAGAATATTATTTACAACAAAATCACATTTGGATGGTACCGCACATAAGCAGACCATTATTTGTAGGAAGTTATTTGTAGGTCATGTGGTAGGCTCTGGGCCAATGAAAAGGAAGGGGAAAAAGTGTTGAATGATAATAATTATTATTTGCCCCTTACTTCACACTTGGACTTCACTGTGAGTTCTTCAGGAGGCAAGTGTTGCTGGCAGTTGCTACCTACTACTCCAGCTATGCTGCCCACTACAAAGCATTTTGATAGGACTATAAACCATAGGCCATATCTCACAACACTTGTTCCTATAACAAGGACCCACACACTGTTCGAAAATAGTATGGGATGTAATTCCCGGTGTGGTGGCCTATCTCTATCTCTCATCTGTCTATAAACCATAGGCCATATCTCACAACACTTGTTCCTATAACAAGGACCCACACACTGTTCGAAAAGAGTATGGGATGTAATTCCCGGTGTGTTGGCCTATCTCTATCTCTCATCTGTCTATAAACCATAGGCCATATCTCACAACACTTGTTCCTATAACAAGGACCCACACACTGTTCGAAAAGAGTATGGGATGTAATTCCCGGTGTGTTGGCCTATCTCTATCTCTCATCTGTCTGTAAACCATAGGCCATATCTCACAACACTTGTTCCTATAACAAGGACCTACACACTGTTCGAAAGGAGTATGGGATGTAATTCCCGATGTGTTGGCCTATCTCTATCTCTCATCTGTCTGTAAACCATAGGCCATATCTCACAACACTTGTTCCTATAAGAAGGACCCACACACTGTTCGAAAAGAGTATGGGATGTAATTCCCGGTGTGTTGGCCTATCTCTATCTCTCATCTGTCTGTAAACCATAGGCCATATCTCACAACACTTGTTCCTATAACAAGGACCCACACACTGTTCGAAAAGAGTATGGGATGTAATTCCCGGTGTGTTGGCCTATCTCTATCTCTCATCTGTCTGTAAACCATAGGCCATATCTCACAACACTTGTTCCTATAACAAGGACCCACACACTGTTCGAAAAGAGTATGGGATGTAATTCCCGGTGTGTTGGCCTATCTCTATCTCTCATCTGTCTGTAAACCATAGGCCATATCTCACAACACTTGTTCCTATAACAAGGACCCACACACTGTTCGAAAAGAGTATGGGATGTAATTCCTGGTGTGGTGGCCTATCTCTATCTCTCATCTGTCTGTAAACCATAGGCCATATCTCACAACACTTGTTCCTATAACAAGGACCCACACACTGTTCGAAAAGAGTATGGGATGTAATTCCTGGTGTGTTGGCCTATCTCTCTCTCTCTCATCTGTCTTTGACATTCATGCATGGGTTTAGTGGGTGGTTGAGATCAAAAATAGACTGATAGCAGCTAGCAGTGGTGCCTTCACAAGCTGATATCCAATCTCAATACACAGAAGAATTATAATTATTATAAACTGCCAATATTATAAACTACTGTTTTATGTTGTTTCTATCATGTGTTTTGTACATTAGCCTCTGGCTCGGATACACAGGGAAACCTGATCCCATGCATTGACATTAATAAATTGATTGATTGCCATGAGATTACAATGTATGTGATGTGTGCAGTCTATACATGTAATTATGTTGCCCGTTATAAATTGGCAGTAAATTGATTGGTGGTTCATTGTTTATTGAAATAATGCAACATCTTGAATCATTAATTTCATGTTACCAGGTACCAACCTTTCTTGCCCCTTCCTTGCCCTCAATTAAATCCATGCAACTGTTTCAAATTTTGCAGAGTATTTTGGTCCTTACTCATTTACCTTTTTGTTATTTATTTTGTTTTAATTTGTAGTTACTCGAGGAGATGCTAGATAATGGCTTTCCGTTAGCAACAGAACCAAACATCCTTCGAGAACTGATAAATCCCCCAAGCATTGTCAGACAAGTGGTGAATACAGTGACGGGTGGATCACAGTAAGTAACTTGTTTTCTCATGAAGAATAGCTATAACCTAAATTTTGTTGTAAAAGTATCTTCATCTTTGGTGTTGAGGAAATGATTTTGTCATGTTTGAGAAAAAAGCTTAAACAACAACTCTCAGAACATCAGATAGGGGTATGGTATTCAGTCTTGTACATGTACATGTATGACAGTAAGTTGGCAGGAGAGAGTTTAATGGCAATAACAAGAACAATATTAACAAGAATCAACGAGAAACAAACCTATGACTTTCCAAATTACCGGTTGGGACATTCTAACCACTAAACTGTCAGTGGGAAACCCGAGTGGTGAATAAGGTCATTTTAGTTGGGGCTGTGTGCCAGGGTTAGGAGATAAAGGAATTTCATTTTGACCAACAACATAGATGCATTGTTGATTTTTTTTATCCAAGCTAGTAGTTTAGTTGATGGCAGCTGTCCATCTTCTTTAGAGTGGTTTTGAAAGTTTACTTGAGCTTTGTTATTGCTGGAACATATGCTGGCATGTATGTGTAAATGAAAGGTTTCATGTCTTTGATTGTGTTGCTGTCTTCAGTAATAGGCTCAGGTAGGTCATGTTGTTTTTTCAGTGTGAGCTCTCATCTACCTACTGGTCAACTGTCCAATGTTCCTTGGAGAAGAACTGGTGTGAAATATACACACAATGAGGTATTTTTACTCTGTTAGTTAGGTACATGTAGCTCAACTTCTACTTTGATGGATCAATGGTACAACTCTTTAGCAGTTAATAACTACACTGTCTCACGATACACGTAGTTACCTGCATTCTGTATGAGTAAACTTTTCCAAAATGTAAGTTAAAGTATCTTCTGCTTGATTTCTATTGATAATAATTATGATGTGTGGCTCACATACAAGTACTCTTTGTACAGGTAAGTACTTGACTTCTTACGCACAGTAATTTTGTTTCTTTCAAAGAAAGAGTTTTGCTTTTAGCGCTATCATTTGCTGAATGGCAAAGTTGTGTGCAAACATGTCCCATTGGGCTTACAGTGTAAACAAAAAATTAAGAAAATGCTTTCAAAAACACTTCAAAATGATGTGACTTTGGAATAAAGTAACTGAAAGTGACAAGGCTCTCTGGGATTGTACATGATGCTGCTTCATCATCATTATCCTATGTACAAGAGACTAATAATAGTTATTATTATAATTACATATGTCAAGGTGATGAAATTCAACATCATTAGAAACCTGCGAACATGAAAATTAATTATCCCTACATGCAAGGTCTTAAAGTACAGTATCCGATTTTTTGCAGGTTTATTTTGATGTTATAGAAGAAATTGATTGTATAATTGACAAACATGTAAGTGCAGAATAATGTCATGTCTCATTTTGCCTCTTTGTTTCCTGTTGTCATCGTTCTGGCTAGTTAACATCACGGTATGGTTTACCCTTTTTGTTCCTTGTCACCAGGGTTCCACAGTGTTTACAGAAATCCAGGGAGTGGTCAGTATTTTGCTTATTGCATCTTGCAAATGATCATTTATTCCTTGCTGGGCAAAATGTTTACTTTCTTGTTAATTATTCTCTTGATTCCTAATTTTTCTTAATCCTTGCCCTCCAAAAATAGTTGATATACCACATTCTGACAAAATTGGATGAGTGTAAACTCCTATTATTTTTTTTTACTGAAGAAAAAAACAAAACAAAAAAAAACAAAAAAAATCACACAAAATGTTGACTTGTGAAATCAATTTTGCAAAATTGTACCCTTGAAAAGTACAGCTGTACATGTTGATTATGATCAGGCCAAATTTTAGCATTTGCTGTACAGTTGTAATTGTTTTTTATTATAGTCTATGTTTCTTGTAGGGGTGGCAACTTAATTTTTATGACTTTCAAATAGTTTTAAAATTGATACAAACTAAAGAATTAAATAGATGTAATGATGCTTCGTTAAGTTTTAATTCAAGGTGTATCTGTTGTAGTTCAGTTTTATTTTTGGTTCAATATTTATTTTTTCCTTTGATTTGTACACATCATACATTACCATACACAAGAACAAAAAAAAAATTGAATCAAGAATAAAATTGAGTAGTATAGTACTTGGGGGTCCTAGCGCATTTTCCACAACAACGCATTTTCTACCAATTTTCCAAGGTCAAATTTTTCATAATTCATACATCATGTGGAACCAGGCATGGTTCACACATCATGTATGAGCTAGCGCATTTTCCAAGGTCAAGGTCAATTTCTCGGAAAATTACTATGCGTAACTTTCTCGGAAAAATAGTACTTGAGTTATAAATCAACAGTATTCCTGGAGAAACGGCTAATTTCAATAGTCTCGGGAGTAATGAGTATAAATCAACAGTATTCCTGGAGAAACGGCCAATTTCAATAGTCTCGGGAGTAATGAGTATAAATCAACAGTATTCCTGGAGAAACAGCTAATTTCAATAGTCTCGGCAATAATGGGTACTGTCAAGGTCAAAATTTATCTTTAAGTACTTTATGATATAAAAAACACTTAAAGAAATGTCGCTATAGGTTAAATGGAGAATGACGAAAGAAAGAAATCTCCGGGCCTTGGAAAAGCCCTCTCAAATCAGGTCAGGTAGCCAGATGGTAAATGACCCGAATCAAAAAATTATATATCCTAATGGTATAGACATGGAAAATAGAAATAGTATTTTCAAAGAATTATTGAAAAGATTAGGCCGTATGGATGTTGGCGAGATGAGGCGATTAGTTAGTCTCGCTGATAACATCAAAAAGCAGAAGCCAATTCCAGCACCTCGCAAGAGTGTGAAGCAGATGGTTAAAGATTATGAAGACAACATAATTCTTCCACCATCACAATTTAGAGATAGACCAGTACCAAAACCAAGAACTAAAAAACTAGCCCCAATACCAGAACCAAGGACTAAGATAGAGCAAACAGATAAAGCTCTCAAAGGATACACCAAATCATTTCAAATAGATATCAAAAATTACAAAGACCCGCTATTACAACTGCAAAACACAAGAAAGGCTGTAGCGTACCGTCTTGTAAGTTTACTAAAATCAATGAAAGGACTGAAATTCGTTGAAACACTAAAGGTAACATTCAGAAAAATGTCTGATGGTGAAATAATACATAAAACAGCCTTTTTCAACAGTCCACCTCAAACAATTATAAATAATCTCCAGATCAGTGAATCACTTCAAGCGTCAAAACAAAATATATTAAATAAGATTGCAGTTTGGATTTCAGAAGGATCTGGCTGGGTTGTGGAATCAGTCGACAAGCATTTTCTAAATGTTGTAATATATCAGCCAATGAAAGGCTCATCATATATCAAACTACCCCCAGAATTAATGAATAAAATGAAGGGATTGATTAACATGAAGAATAAAGACAATGAATGCTTCAGATGGTGCCACATCAGACATTTGAATCCACAAGATAAAGACCCTCAGAGAATAAAAAAATCTGATAGACAACATATTAATACGTTAGATTATTCTGGCGTTGAATTCCCCGTCACAACTAAACAGTACAACAAGATAGAAAAACAAAATGAGATCAACATCAATGTATTTGGTTATGAAAACAAACAACCATATCCAATTTATGTTTCAAAAGAAAAGTATGAAGACTGTTTGAATCTTCTATTGATTACAGAAAATGAAAACAAACACTACGTTTTAATCAAAGATTTCAAAAGGTTCATGTATAATCAAACAAAGCATAAAGAAAGAAAACACTTTTGCATGCACTGTCTACAATGTTTCAGCTCAGAAAGAGTCTTGAATGATCATGTGGACAACTGCATACTGGTTAATGGCACACAAGCAATAAAGATGCCAAACAAAGACAATAATATTCTAAAATTCATCAACTTCCATAAACAACAGCAAGTACCATTTGTGATCTATGCTGATTTTGAGGCTATAACTGAGAAAATACACGGTTGTCAACCCAACAATGATAAATCATACACTGAAGCCTATCAGAAGCATACTGATTGTGGATATGGTTACAAGGTTGTTTGTTGTTATGATGATAAATACAGCAAACCTGCAGCAATATACAGGGGTGAAAAGGCTGTATACAAATTCATGGAAGCTATGTTAGAGGAAGTTAAATATTGCAAGAAGATTGTTAAAGAATTCAACAAACCATTGAAAATGACTGAGGATGATGAAGAGAAATTCCAAAAAGCCAAAGAATGTCACATTTGTGATAAAAAATACACTGAAAAGGATATCAGAGTACGAGATCACTGTCACATTACTGGCCAGTATAGAGGATCAGCTCATCAAGAATGTAACCTGAAACTTAGAGTCAATCCAGAAGAAGTGAAGATACCTATTATATTTCACAATCTAAGAGGTTATGACAGTCATTTTATTATGCAGGAGATTGGAGCCATTGTCAAGAAACACACCTTCACAAATAAAAAAGGTGAAGACTGCCAAATGAACATCAATGCTATCCCAAATAATATGGAGAAGTATATGACTTTCATGCTTGGCAACCACTTGACCTTCATTGATAGTTTCCAGTTCATGAGCTCTAGTTTGGAAAAACTTGTAGGCAATCTACCAAAAGAAGCCTTGAAATACACCTCACAAGAGTTCAAGGGAAAGGATCTCAATCTGATAGCACAGAAAGGTGTTTATCCATACGACTACATGGACAGTTTTGATAAATTCAATCAGAAGCTACCCTCAAAAGAAGAATTCTATAGCATACTGAGTGATACGCATATATCAGATGAAGACTACACACATGTTCAGACTGTCTGGAATACATTCTCCTTAAACAACATGGGTGATTATCATGATCTGTACCTTAAAACAGATGTACTCCTGTTGGCTGATGTATTTGAGAACTTCAGAAGAACATGTCTCGAGTACTACAAACTGGATCCGTGTCACTACTTCACATCTCCTGGTTTGTCATGGGATGCTATGCTGAAGATGACTGATATCAAACTGGAATTAATGACTGACATTGATATGTTCCAGTTCATTGAGAAGGGTATGCGTGGAGGAATCAGCTATATTGCAAATCGTTACGGTAAAGCTAATAATAAATACATGAAGAAGTATGATGAGAAGGCGCCCTCAAAGTACATCATGTATCTTGATGCAAACAATCTATACGGATGGGCAATGAGCCAATACCTCCCAACTGGTGGATTCAAATGGATGACTGAGAATAAAATGAATAATCTCAACCTGGCGAAGTATAGAGAAGACAGCAATAAGGGTTTGATTCTGGAAGTTGATCTGGAATACCCCCAGGAGTTGCATGATCTGCATAATGATTACCCGCTTGGACCAGAGAAGGTGAAAGTAACTGGAGACATGCTTTCAGATTACTGTAAAGACATAGCAGAGAAATACAATATATCGACTGGTTTGGTACATAAACTGATGCCAACATTAAGCAACAAAGAGAAGTATGTTCTGCATTACAGGAACCTCCAATTATACACAGACTTAGGTTTAAAGGTAACAAAAATCCACAGAGTGCTAGAGTTCAAACAATCACCTTGGCTGAGACAGTACATTGATTTCAATACACAGAAAAGAACTAATGCCAAGAATGCTTTTGAGAAAGATTTCTTCAAGTTGATGAATAACTCAGTATTCGGCAAAACTATGGAAAATCTCAGAAAGAGAGTAGATGTCAGATTGGTGACTGATGAGAAGAAGCTATTGAAATTAGCCAGTAAACCAACTTATGTTAGCAGTAAGATATTCAATGAAAATCTGGTAGCAGTGCATAAGATCAAAGAAACACTAACTCTAAACAGGCCGGCATATGTAGGAATGTGTATTCTTGATCTCAGTAAGACGCTTATGTATGATTTCCATTACAACTACATTAAACAAAAGTACGGTAATAAGGCTAAGCTGCTCTTCACTGACACGGACAGTTTGACATATGAAATTGAAGCAGAAGATGTCTATAGGGATTTCTGGAATGATAAAGATAAATTCGATAATGACTATCCTGAAAGCTCGCCATTCTCCGATAAGACCAATAAGAAAGTGATTGGTAAGATGAAAGATGAGGCTGTTGGAGTCCCAATATGTGAATTCGTAGGGCTGAGATCAAAGATGTATAGCTATATTAAAGATGATCAGAAAGGAGGAAAAACAGCAAAAGGAATCAAAAAGAACACAATCAAAAATGAAATCAAGCATGAAAATTATAAAGACACTCTATTCAATGATAAACAAATGTATCATAAAATGAAAACAATCAGAAGTGAAAACCATCAATTAGGAAGCTATGAAATCAACAAAGTATCACTCAGCTGCTTCGATGACAAAAGATATTTATCAAAAGACGGAATCAACAGTTATGCTTATGGCCATCACAAAATAAATAGCCAGGAATAAAAATACTCTTGGCTACCAAAATAGCAAAATACAGTATAATACTGACCTCTCTAACATATATAGGTTAGATAAAAGTTAGTCTTTTCTTATACGTGATAAATACAATTTGCTTTCTTCCATGTGTTTGGTTATTTCAAAAATTAAATCTTCAAAACAATTGCTCATAATGTATTTGCACTTGTTTTTCTCATACATTTGCTTCATATTTGTTTGTTTTTCCGACACTTGGTATACACCAGTGGGACTTTTGAATTCAAGACAAAGAGCATTGTATTTTCTGGTTGGATTCATTAACATCAAATCACATTGTCCAGACATATATCCTTTGTTATAACTTCTGATTCTCATATTTGAGCTTATTTGATTTTCACCTAAACCGGCTATCATTAATGCGTCTTCATATTTCTTTCTGATGAATGAAACAATCTTGCAGTGCAGATCATTTTCACTTCCAATCATCAGCATGTTATTGCTTCTATCATTGAACTGTTTGTAATAACCTTGTTTTCTGATTGATGGTAATACTTTTGATGTAACCCAATGTTTGAATTTTATGGCTTCCTGTTTTTTAGAGGACAGTATTAGTGAATAAAATCCTGATTCATTTATAAAAAAACATTTGAAAGTTTTTTCAATAGTCTCAGCACGAGGTAACGTTTTGTTACATCGTGAATCAGTGGCCTCAGCACGAGGTAACGTTTTGTTACATCGTGAATTTATGCTTATTTTGTGGTCTCTTAAGATTCTATCATCAGATAAAACATGATCCTTGATTGCTTTTTGTGGATTTTTATAGTCAAGAATAGAAGCTATATCTCTTCCTCTGAACCATATTTCGTTTTTATCATCGAGATAACAATCTATTGAAACGTCTAATTCTTTATTATCGTAGGAATATTTTTGTATCTACATATGTGTTAGATAATTTTCTTTAAATCCTTGAATGGTATCCAACTGTTGAAGTCATCACTATATCCCTTCCACTTCACCAAAGCTTGTTTCTTCTTGTAATCTCTGCGAACGACTTTATCAATACGGAAAACATCCTGTTTAGCCTTTAATAACTCAGGTTCATAAAAACTCCCTTCAATTTCTTCATCGTTGTGATCTTTTAGTTTGTAAGTGATTGGATTAGTGTACTGGATCTTATCAACTGTAAACACTTCTTCAGTCCAATTTGGTGTATAGCCCTTGTCGAACACAATCCGTTTATACTTGGATATTCGGACCTTATCACCTATTTTAAATTTTAGTTTTTGTTTTAATGGCTCCATATCACCATAAAGATTGAAGTAAACAGTTCCTTCATTCCTCTTATCAGATGCTTCAACGGGTGTCATCTTTGTGCTTGAATGTTTGGTATTATTATACTGTTTCACTAATTTTGGTAACATGTCTAAATACTGTGTATTACCTTGAACAGTGAACTGCTTCCACATTTTGGACTTCATTGTCCTATTCCATCTTTCAACTACTGATGACTTCTCCTCATTCTCAGTTGAGTACATCTGTACACTATGTTTCTCTAGCAAGTCCTTCAAGTGTTTGTTGTAAAACTCTTTTCCCTTGTCGACCCATAAATACTGTGGTTTTCTGCCTTCCTTGAATATTGTTTTGAATGCTTCAGTGACAGATTCACCTTTCTTATCCTTCAATGGGACAATCCAACCATATTTGCTGAAGACATCAATAACCATAAGAAGATATCGATAACCTTTATTCCATTTACTGAACTGTTGCATTTCAACTAGATCACTTGCCCATATTTCATCAATTTTATTTACAATCACACGCCGCCGAGTGAAATTTCGTTTTATGGGTGCATGTAATTCATCAGCTAGTTTTTCTTGCCAGTTTTCTTCACTCGACGGCTTTTTCCGTTTTTTGAAACACCAAGACCAAGTTTCTGTTTTTTGTTAATTAAGAATCTAGCTGTTTGACCCCATTTTGGCATCTCACCATATGGTATTTGATCTAGTGACTCGACCATTGTTCTATCACATTCACCTTTATTTTTTCCCATATCATAACAAATATCATGGTAAGCTGCTATTTCATCCACTTTGTTATAAGGTTGTACATTCCATTTCAAGACCTCACCTGTATTTTTATTATACTCTAACTGTTTATCGAGGGGATTATAAGGTCCCATGTATTTATACTTTCCGGGTGTCCATCCACTTTTCGGTTTAGGAAGCTTGCCAATAACCTTATGAATGTCAATAGCACCGCCATAATCTAATCCTTTGATATCTGTTTTGTAACGAATATTTGGTCTCACTTTTGTTGAGAGTTGTTTCAAAGCTTCTGACCCAACCTTTGTGATTGCAGGCTTTGCGAGGGAAAGTCCTTTGTCAATTAATTTCTTTTGCAGCTTTGGATTTCTCATTGCTTCAGAAGCATAATATCTTCCCATTTCAACACCTTTCTTTGCTAAATAAGGGACTCCATGTTCCAAGAATCCTGTTAGTGCCATATCTGCGGCTGAATCTAGTATACCCTTCCCTTTCTCACTTTTAACAAACTTAGTCTTAGTGATCCCACACTCAGTACATTTACATTTCATCATTGTTCGACCATTTTTAGTCTTCTGATATCTTTCACTTCCTGGTACACATTCAGTGACTTTCTTCTGTTTAACACAATAAGATTTCATATACAAATGGGTTATATATTAGTTTCTCCCCAAATAATTCTTTGCTGTGTCGCCAACTAATTGACCCCAAGATGTCCAACCTTTGTTGTCTTTACCCTTCATTGCCCTGCCAAGTGAACCCATGAATTTAGGATCCGTAAACGGCTTTGGAATTGGTACACCCAATTTCAGATATCTTGGATCAAAAACTTTCTCACCCCATCCTTTTCCCTTCTGGTCACTTTTGACAAATTTAGTCTTTGTGATTCCACATTCAGCACAAGAACATTTCATCACAGTTCGACCATTTTTTGTCTTTTGATATCTTTCACTTCCTGGTACACATTCAGTCTGCTTCTTCTGTTTCACACAATATGATCTCATATATATTAAGTTGGATAAAATAGCTTTCCATTTCTCACATAAGACATTGGGAATATCTTAACAACTAATCCTTTATCATATCTGAAAGCATTGTCATCAATGAAATTAAATGTTGATGGACCAATGAATATAACATCATTTCCACAATTTATCACCTGCTCTTTTTTCAATCTGATATTAATTATTTTATCAATTTCATTAGCTTTCTTGATCTTCTTTCTTTGTCTAGTAGTTAAATCGACATACATTTCCACTAAGTTTGTCATAGAATACTGTTATATTATCCAAAGTGCATTTGATTACAACTCGCAAACCAATCAATCTGTTGACAACTATTATAACAAATATATTAACATCATCAATTATTTCGAATTCTATCATACATTTAGGTTAGATAGAAATTTATTAAATCTTTTATCATCAAATAATATTGTTAATATCATAATACCTTTCTGACGTTCTAAAAGGTAGTACAAACACCATTGTTTACTCAATAACGGATCTCTAATACGCATTGGTTCATTGAAACAATTCTTTTTCTCCATTTGAGCAGGTATCTCCTGTCCTGATGGATCAAAGTATTCTTTCTCATTATAGCACGCGTAATATTCGCCGACTTTTATTATCCCACTGTTTTTGTTTAACTTAACAGACATACATATACATTACATATTTTTGAAATAATTGATTATGAATCTATGATTGACTCTTGTGTCTGTGGGATTGAATTTTGCATTATGAATGACTTTCAATATGGGGGTCCCTTTCTGTCTTTCCAATAAATAGTATAAACACCAATATCCACACAAGACTGAATCTCTTTCTTGTATCTCATCTCCAGAGTATTCAAGTTGTTTTCTACTTGTAGCCATGTATTTCTGTACTTCTGTCGGCATCATTAAACCAAATGAGTCAAAGTATTCACAGTATCTATCACCAATTCGATAACATACCCAGTGAGTACCAGGTCCAATCTTACTGTCGAGATTGACTATCCCACATTCATTGTTTTTGATTTGTCTAGGAAGATTGTCTCTTGAAAATACTCCTCTAAAATGTTTTATTCCAAGTTGTTTCACCCAATTGATTAAATCAAAGTTGGATAAGGGTTTGTTTACAAAATGGTTCCTAGTATGGGGATTGAATTGAATGGACTGTTTTTGCCCAGTAGAAGTCCTTTTCCTTTTTTTTTTTTTTTCATTCCATAACCGATTGGGTTATTCCATGTACCAAAAACAGGAGGAGATTGCCATGGAATCATAGCATGCTTCCCACCTTTCTTTCTGGGTACAATGTCATCTGGAACATGAACAGGTATTGACCGTCTTGGACGGCTGCTTTCAACATGCAAACCTTTTCCAGTTAATTTTCTGATTGCTTCTATAGCCAAAGGAATTCCAATGCTGGCGAGTATTGTTCCAATACCCTTTCCAGTCTGCGCTTTTGTTGGTTTTATAACAACGTCTCCACCATACTGCATTTTTTGGATAACATCAGCCATCTGTCTCGTATTCAATAAATTTCCTACATTCAATAATTGGGATAAATTGGCATTAGGAATAAGAAATCCTCCTTTTTGTTTCTTTCCAAATAGTTTATCAATGCCGAGACTTGCTAATGAAGAAAGAGCACCTGTAGCCAATGCTGGAGCCGCTTTAGCTACTGCTTTACCTGCATAAGGCAATAGTCTTGTTCCAAGTGAAAAAAGACTGGACCAAAGAGAACCTCCTTCTTGGACTGATTTTCTGATCTGTGCTTTGGATATCTTTACATCAGCACCTGTTCCATTTCTCTGTGATTTGGCTAATTTTTTTATCTGTGTTTTTGTCAACATCATTTGATCACCTCCAGTGAGATCTCCATGTGCGAGTCTCAATGTTACCGGTGAATTTGTTTGTATAGCTTTTGCAAGCCTTTGCTTCTGACTGTTTGAAAGTCTTACTCCATGAGGATGATAAGTAGTCATATAATATATGTTTATACTAAATTGTATTTAATACAAACAATCATTTAATTTAATTTAATTATTCAATTTATTTATTTAATTATTTAATTTATTTAATTTATTTAATTTACATTGATCTAAGAATTAATTTTCCATCAGTCTTTCTCATCTCAATATCCTGCTCATAGAGGACCAGTGCATACACACTGTAATCAGCATTTGTTGCAGCACTCAAAGTGTATTTGAAAGTCAGTTTTGTCATTCCATCTTTAATATCCTGTTTCTGTTTTGTCAGATCGAAATAAACAAAAGGGAATATTGTACCGAAATTGCCCCTGTTGAGAAGGGTACTGTCACTGAAATCATTAA
Source organism: Pachyseris speciosa (assembly GCA_016490735.1). Lineage (NCBI taxonomy): Eukaryota > Metazoa > Cnidaria > Anthozoa > Scleractinia > Pachyseridae > Pachyseris > Pachyseris speciosa. The sequence continues at coordinate 36,931 of JAEMWC010001629.1, forward strand.
CCGCATGAACATATTTCAAAACATCTCTAAATACTCTTGTTGGTTCTGTTGATGGTTTATAACGAAGCTCTGGATAATCATTTCCGTTGCCAACCTCAAGATAACAATCAGTCAAAGTTCGGTTATTTGCAACTGAGAATGTGTTATAGAGAAATTTATTGGCTGTCTGAGATGCATCATTGGCATCATTGATGATGAATACAAAGACATGCCTGGGTTTGTTTATTGCTGTGGAAATACGGAAATTGGCAGTCTGTTGTCTTGTTGAATTGCCTCTCTCAACCATTTCTCTCATGTAAGTCCACTTTCTGTTGTCAAGATACTTGCTCATGTATAAGGACTTTCCCGCAGAATTGAAAATAATACGAGGAACAATTAGCTGGAATTTAGTTAGTACCACACGGCAATTATCGGCAGCTTGCCAAATCATATTGGCATCACTCTCAAGTGTCAATTGACCTCTAATTTTGAGTTAGGCATGAGTTCATCCCAAAAGCTCTTGAAAAAACCGTATCTGTTCAATGCAAGCTCTGCATTTACTTTACCGGCTGCACCATTCAACAGCGCTTTGCGAGCTGCGAAACCTTTGTTATAATTAGCCGCCTGGCCAACTCTGTCTTCAGCTTGTCTTTTGTCGTCAAGATAGAAGAACTCATTGGTTCCCTGACTTACAGCATAACCCTGTGAATACTCAAGCAATGACTTAATATTTGTGGCTTGGTTGGCATCTCTGCACTCATAAACATCAAGACCATTCATTTTCACATTAATGGTGTTAATAAGAGCGTGAACTGAATTAACAATACCATTTCGATCGTCAGCAGCAATGTCAGCTCCATCTGCAAGCTTCTTTACAATGAAATCGACATTAAAACGGGCATTATACCAGTCAAATGGTGTAGTCTCTCCACTGTTATCAACAACGAAACGGTAACCTGTTTTCCTCTGATGAGCATTGTTTGCTACTACAGTATTAAGTGCTGTCTCTAGTTCGAACACTACATCTTCATATCTTTCGATATATTTTGAGTCACGATAGTTTGACATATATTATTGTGTTAGATAAAAGTTATTTTATTTTACGAGGTCGACCTCTCTTTCTTTTGATTAAACCACCAGTCTGGCTCACACTCTCAGTTCCACTCTTGTTTCCACTTTTTCTCTTTTTCAAAAGTTCTATGATTTTGTCACCAGCTTTTTTGCCAGCATGTTCACCAATTGTTGTTGCTGCTTTTTTTCCAGCTGTTTTGATCATATCAGTCAAATACCTTCACCATGTTGTTCATATTTTTTAAACTCAAACCGTTTCATATACTATTAGGTTTTATAATTATGTCCCTCTCAAGAATAACTCAATATACCAATCTATCCCATTTAAATCGACTGGAGCTCTAGAAGAGTCTGTGACATAAAAGCGTATTGAGCTGATTGTATGTGTTGAGACAGGATTCCATGAAAGAAAACGAGGTTTGTAAGTGAAAGGTAAACTTCTAACGAGATTTGTGACTGGTATAACTGCGATTGTATTTGTGCTATTTCCATCAACAATGCTATCTATCACCAATCACAATTGATATAAATTTCATCTACTCCTCTTGTAATGTCAGGTAGATTTGTTCCATATTCTCTGGCTGAAACTAATTTTGAATCGAAACCGATAAGTTTTCTGAAATCATTATTTCTGAGATCCACACGATAATTTTCATTGAGTTCAATCAAAATGCGATATGTTGACAAAACGAAATAATGTTAATACCATACTTGAATTTTGATTTGTCTGTTTCAGATGGATTCAGTACATGGCTATTTTTTCTCATATACTCATGAATGTAACTATTGATATCGTCGTATGAATACATCCCGTTAACGAATGTTATTGTTTCCCAGTTTACACCTTTGTCATAGCTGTATTTAATTTGATTATTCCCAAAAATATCTCTGATATTGTACCAACTGTATGTCATATTGATAACATTCACAGCCATTTCATATTTCAAATCATTCGTTAATTTAAGAGGTGTATTGAATCTTTTTTCAAAATCATGACTCTTGCTGACACCAATTTTGTCTCTGTTTTTACTGTTGAATCGTAATGAAATTTCTGTCATATACTTTTACATTAGATATTTCATCATTATTTTATTCAACTCACCGGTTTTCAGGATTCCCAGTCTGTTCAATGTATGCAATATTTTTGTGAATTCATTTTGAACATTTTTGCTGTTGTTGCCGCTGAAATAGATCCACCAAGTAACTGTAGTCTTGAAAGCATGTCACCCAAAAATGCATCCCTTGAACCCATTGCACCTCTTCTCCTTCCCATGCCTGAACCAATAGTTGATGCACCTTCCTCAACTGCGCCAATTCTTTTTCGGTACTTTTGCAGTAATTTGATCTCTTGAGTCAATTCATATATCTTTTCTTTATTTTTATCCCTATTTGTTTTGGTTGTTGATAGATGAGCTTTTTTCTTCCAACATCTTGGGTTAATTTACCAATCATTTTATCATACTTGTCGATGTCGATTTCACCATCCATATATGATTTAAATATCTGTGATGGAGGAGGCAATTTATATTTCATCAATGTTTGAATATCCTCAAGTGAAAAACCTTTGTCAAGATTTGACTTATATGGTGCTTCTGTTTCAGTCATCATTTTAGGTTTGTAATCAATTGGTAATGTTGTTTTCATTGGTACTGATTCAGGTAACGTGTTCATCAGCATAAGATCTTCGAAACCAGATGTCAAGGCTTTTTGATTCTTTTTCAACTGTTTAATAACTTCATCCTGTTTTTCGTCGACACTTTCTTTCACACTCTTCTGGACATCAATAGAGGGTTTCAGTAATTCTGATGTTGTATCATAAGCATCCTGTTTTCTGTATTCATAAGTCTTGATAACATCACGAACTTCTCTAGTTTTATTTCCGGCTTCAATTCCACTTTTAAGAAGACTTTTCATTCGTTCTATATCCATATACAATTGTGTTAGACTAATCTAAACTATTTACATATGGAAATCCCTAATTATGATATTCAGGGTTTAAAGAATTCATTCAGACAGTTGTATCCGTATATGCCAAAAGACACTTTCAGGATGCTGCTGGCTGGTAATTCTGGATCTGGAAAGACAACATTGTTCATGCATCTGATTATGGAACCATTGGTTTATTATGATCAGATACATCTTTATGCAAAAAATTTAGATCAAGACAAGTACAAATATCTTCGGAAAGTAATGGATGAAATAAGCAGTCACATTGGATATCCTGCCTTGGTTTGCAGTCAAGAAGAGATATTGCCAGTTGAACAAATAAAAGACACAAATTTGCAGCGATTGGTTGTTTTTGATGATTTTGTGACTGACAAGAAACAAGATCAAATAATCAGCTATTTCATTCAGGGGAGACACAAGAACTGTTCAGTCATATATCTCACACAGTCATTCTATGGATGCCCAAAATCAATCAGACTCAATTGCAGTCACTTCTGCCTTTATGATTTCCCATCCTCAAGAGAAAGGAACTTGATTGCACAAGAACTTGGAATAGACAAGAAGAAATACATTGAAGCCACCAAGAAACCTATTCCTTCTGTTATGTTGACAAGCCGATGAAGACAATCAAGAGAAATTTTTATGGTGCTGTTTAATCTAATCTAATATTATATGGCAATCAACAATTTTCAAAATCCAGAAAAACAGGAGAATCCCAGAACAGAAAGAATGGAAAAATTGATCAAACCTGACGCTGTTGTTGAAACACCATTTGAAATCGCTGAAAAAATGAAAATGGAAGTATACAGGAGGACACAAAAAGTATTGAAAAACAATAAGAGACTACCTGTCATCTATGAAACCATACCACCTGAATTCTTGGAAGATTAATCTAACAAGATTGTATAATGGGAGTTTTTAATGCTCAAATAAATCAAGATAAAACAGAAACTGGAACTGGTGAAAGAGGCCCTGCAGGTCCAATTGGTCCCAAAGGTGAAAAAGGTGATAGAGGTCCAAAAGGTAATACAGGTGCAATTGGTCCACAAGGAGCTACTGGAGCTGTTGGTCCCAAAGGTGATGGATTCAAATTAACACAAGATGGTAATTATGACATTGAAAATAAACGTTTGACAAATATTGATATCCAGTAAATCATTATGATTCTACTAACTTGGGATATGTTAATGATGCTGTTTTATCAATTGAAGGAACACGTGTTAATCCATTTAAATTTCTTCTTGAAGATGTATCAAAAACAACTATTCTTAGAAATGCGAATAATCTACAATTAGAAGTCTATAATAAAAGCCCTTACTCAATAAATAAAAAAGCCTTGTCTTTTGTTATTCCTTCTGCTGGTCTTACAACTGTTCTTCGTTTTGATTTGTCACAATTGGAAGTTTCAAAGTACACTTTAGTTGTTGAGTTTTATACTAATGGTAATCCAAACAATGCAACAGTTGATGACGACAATCTGTCGTCTAATTTTATTGAAGGAAAGGATTCGATAAAAAGAGCATTTCCAAAGACTCATCTTGTTGATGGTTATCTCAAGAGAATATTCTTCCTTGAAAAAACAAGTCATGGTTCCACATCAATGGAGTTATTGTTGATTTCACCATATTTACAAAATAATAAAAAACATTATGTTATAGTTTATGGTGTTTATGGATTTTCTAATATCATTTTATCACATATTCACGACCCAGTGTATGAAATTGAAAACGGCAATGTTGCTTTTGGTGGTAAAATTGACATGAAAAATAATAGAATCATGAACCTACAAGATAACCCCTCAAACCCACAAGACGCTGTAAACAAATCTTACGTTGATAATAAAACAGCTGATTTCCTTAATAAAAACACAGGCGGTGTAATTTTTGCACCTGTTAGCATGAATAGAAATGATCTGTTTGGCATACCAGATAACCCAAGATTCGGTTATTCAGCTGTAAATAGAAACTATGTGAACAATAATTTTTTGAAACTAAATGGAAGCGTTGCGATGACTTCTGATTTGAATCTTGGAGGTAACAAATTGACTAATGTATCAACACCAACTGCAGACAATGATACAGCCACAAAGGGGTATGTTGATACTGAAATTGCTGGAATTGCTGGCATTGATGTTTCTCCATTTCTTAAAAAAGATGGAAGTGTTGCAATGACTGGTGATCTTGACATGGGTGACAATAAAATAACAAATGTTGGATCTCCAACTTCTAAAAGATTCTGCCAACAAAAAGTATGTTGATGACCTAGTTTTTTCAGCATCAGGAGCTCAACGCAACCCATTCGCTTTTCTGTTAAAAGACATATCCAAGTCTTCTGCAGTCAGTGGTGTGGAAAACCTTCAAATTGAGAATTTTGACAGATCACCATACCACATAAACAAGTCGTCATTGTCTTTTTTCATCAAACGAAGAGGCAACTTTACATCTAAAATTCGTTTTGATGTTTCATCATTGAGTAATGGACGGTACACATTTGTTACTGAGTTTTACTCACCATCAGATCCAAGAAGTGCTGCAATCAGTTTAACCCTTCCAACAATTAATATGCGTGACGCTGGACTGTCATTTCAAAAAGCTTTTACTAGAACTCCACACGTTGATGGTTATATTAAAATTCTTTTCCAGATAGAAAAAAGAAGTGGTGGTCAAGCGACAATACAGGTGGAACTTTCCAGCACAGCTCCTGCGTCTAACACCAAAACACATATCATTGTTTATGGGGCTTATGGCTATCATACCAATTTGTCTTACTTTCTCCATGACCCAGCTTATGAAATTGAAAACGGCCATGTTGCGTTTGGTAGTAATATTGACATGAAACTAAACAAAATCCTCAACCTGCAGGATAACCCCTCAAACCCACAAGATGCTGTAAACAAAAGTTATGTGGACCAGAGGTTGCAAACCAAACTCGATACGGTTGCACAACAAAATCTAAATATGAACAACAATGCCATTACTGATCTTGCTCCACCCGTCAACGCAGACGATGCGGCGACAAAACGTTATACTGACGAATATTTTCTCCGACGAGACGGTTCGACTGCAATGTATGGCGATTTGTCGATGGGTGGAAATAGAGTGACGAATTTAGCGGACGTGGTGAATGAAACTGATGCAGTGAACTTTAGAGTTTTAAATCAAGCTTCACAAACTATCAGAGCAAACACTTTATTATTGAATGGAACAAATGCGATGGCAGCGGATATGAAACTTGGAGGGCATAAAATCATTGACTTAAAAGAAGGAACAAATAAAACCGATGCCGTAAATTTAGATCAATTAGAAAAAAGTCATATTTCATCTGCTTCTCATCCAAAGAATGCTTTCAAATATTTGATGAATGATATCGATGAAGTCAGTACTGAATATGGCTTGAAAGTCAATGGATATGTCAATTTACCTCGTTCACCACATTTGATTTCAAAAAAGGTCATTGATATAGACTTGAATAAAGAAGCTAATCATATTTACAGAGCTAGAATTGGATTTAATATGTACACAATAAAAGATGGAAAATACACTTTCATTCTTGAATGGCTATTTCCTGATTATGAAGGAATGAGTCTTAGTAGTGTAACATTCAGTGCAACTGGTGGAATTACAATTCATAAAACTGTAGGGAGAAAATTTGATAACAGAAATGAAGATCATTCGAGATATTTATTATGGATTGAAAAACCTTCAGTAAGTTCACCACCTGAATATTTATATTGTACGATTCATATTAATGCTAACCCAACTTATCCAAATAAGTACAAAGTTCATTGTGTTGCATATGGTATTGATTTTGAAGCTGTAGACGTTCCATCAAGTGTTTACGACTTCGCAGAAGCTTATAAAATTGTGAATGAAACAATACAATTACAAACTGATTTAGATTTGAATGGACATGCTTTGATTAATAATTCATCAAACTTATTTGACGGTCAAAATGGTGAATTGACAATGCTAAATAATATTAATATGAACAGCTTTCTTATAAGTGAGGCTAAACTTGGTGGTGATTTAAATCTGAATGGCTATAGAATTCATAATAATAGTTTGAATCTATTTCGTTCAAGTGTTACAGGTGTAATTATGGAAACAGCTTTCGATCTCGGAGGATTTGCTCTCTATCAGCCAAAATTAGGAGGTGATCTAAATTTGAATGGGAATGGAATAATCGGTCAAATACAATATTTAAATTGCTCTGTCAAAGCAAAAAGAGGACATGATAAGAATACTTTAAAGCCTGTATTGATAAATGGCTCTGATTTTTTAGTCATTCATAACAATAACTTTTATATTAAGAAAATGTATGTATTACAAGGAACAAAACCCGGAATATTCTACTTCAAGACAAAAGCTGAAGGTGGTAGGCCTTTGCCATTACCAGCAACTATTTATGAACACAGACATAATACTATGAGTAGAAACATCACAACGGTCAATATCAACAAATCATTATTGAGAGGCTATTTAATCATTGATTATTCACATCCTAATACAGGTGCATTTGATACAACATTCACACTTGAAGTGGTCATGAATTAATCTAAATTAATATTATAATGGGAGTTTTTAATTCTCCACAAAATCAAGATAATAAAGGTGATACTGGTGCAATTGGTCCTAAAGGTGATAAAGGTGATGGATTTACATTAACACAAGATGGCCACTATGATCTTGGAAACAACAAGAAATTGATAAATGTTGATGAAGGAACTGATGATAATGATTGTGTCACAAAAAAACAACTTGATCTGAAGTTAGATAGAGCTACTTTTGTTATTTCCAACTCTCTTCCTGGTGTACCAATCCTTGATGGAATTTCTATTGCTCTCATCCCAGCTCTCTCTGTTTTAACATCTGATACAAACGATAGAGTCTCAAGATGGGTTGATCCTGTCAATAATATATCTTTCACACAAACTGATAATTCCAAAAAACCTCTGCTGTTGAGAGATTCAAATAAAAAGAGATTCTTTCTGCGATTCGATGGGACTGATGACTACTTGAGAATAAATTCATTTGATGTATCCAAAGTTGCTGGACCAAATGGGAATACATGCACAGTAATTATGGTTGTTAATACAAAACAAGTGAAGAAACAATCTCAATTTCAATGGGGCAGGCTAATATTCGATTTGGTGTTCATTTTCCTTGGAATAATGGGACTGTTTGGGTTGATTTTGGTACTCTCTCAGGTGGAAGACTTGCTGCTCTTTCTTTGTCTGATCTGACTGGTAATATTGAGGTTTGGACAATAAGAGTGAATGGACAAAATATGGAACTATTTAGAGGTATTTCATCAATGACTCCTGTTGGAACAGAAACAATCTCAGCAACACTGTCAGGAAATCCACAAAAAATGTTCGTTGGATGCCAAGTTGATAATGATGATGGTACTGCAGTCAATTTTTCTGAAATGGATCTTTACGCTTTTTCTGTTTGGCAGAAATCTCTGTCTAATGATGAATTAAAAAATATGTTCCGTTTCCTTGAAGATTATTTCGATCTTTGAATTATGTAATCAATTATTATGAAGCAGATTATAAGATTTGTACGATGGTTCATTCGGGATGCTGAACGGAAAAACCCTGGTGTTGATAAGAGGATTTTGAAATCAGCTTTGGTTTACCAGTTTCTATATCACAAACATTTCAACAAATATATTGAAGTGAGAGATATTATCCAGGAGCACATAGGCATTGGGTTGATTGGTTACGGTGATGGCCGCTTGACACATTTGTTAGAGCATACTCTTGGATGGATTGACGTGTTACAAACGCATGCAATATTACACGATGCTTTCGGCAGATTCTATGTCAAACATGGTCTTGATAGAGGATATTCTTATGCTTTTCCATGTTTCTTATCGACTAAATTAAGTAAGTTATCTCCTCTGAGTGGCCAGATCTCTGGAATACTTTATTGCATATTCAAGAGAATCATTATGTAAAAGATATATATGAAAGAGCGAAAAAGCATATTCAGCTGGAACCATATTTCAGGTGAATTAACAGAAGATCAGGTAAATGAATTAAAATCCTATTACCAAACATATCATAGAAAGTGTTGGGCTCATAAACAGGCGGTTAAACGGTTCAAAAAATGGAAATTAGCTGGTAATTCAGCGTCTATTATATTTGCAACAGGTGGTCTTGCTGCAAGCGTGGCAACCGGTGGTGTTAGTTTGGTAGCCATCAGTACAGCATCACTTTTGATACAAGGGTGGATGAAGCATAAAAACCTAGATTTGAAAATCCAAAATTGCACATATGCTTATCAAAGCTATCAACATCTACTCAATTCAATAAAAGACAAGTTGAGAAGTGGTGATTTTGATGCTTCAAGTATACAAATCTCAATGAAGAATATCGATGATTATGTGACTGATAATAGTCCAATTATTGATAAGTACCTACTGAAATATGATGAAAAATTCACTGCTTGATAATACGAATAATCTTATCAAATCTCAACAATAGAATCTCAACCCAATATTGATCATAAAATTTTAATGTTTTCTTTGAGTTGGTTAATATGATATACTCATAAGGCAGATCCATCATCATAAACAATTGTTTCAGAATGAATTTGGTGCTTATCATTCTTTTACGATTCTTATTCACTGAAGGGATGATAGTGTCTATCTCTTTGAATATTTTCAATATTTTACCCTTATCTTTTACTGAAATTTGAAGTCTATTCTTGCAACATATACCATTTATCACATTTTCAATATGGTACTTCCGATTATATACAGATTTTCGCTTTATTTTATACATATTATCATGAAAGTCAACGTACTCCTTACAATAATCATAACCATGGACTGAACCACAATTTGTACAAACATTTTCACCATTGTCATTAATCATTTTCTGATTATCACAACATGGTTCATTTTTGACACTATGTTCTGCTATTTTCTGATCACAAAAAGGACATGTTATATAATTTTCTACTTCAATCAAATATTCATGGATATCTGAATTACATAGGCCATTTACCATCTGGCTACCTGACCTGATTTGAGAGGGCTTTTCCAAGGCCCGGAGATTTCTTTCTTTCGTCATTCTCCATTTAACCTATAGCGACATTTCTTTAAGTGTTTTTTATATCATAAAGTACTTAAAGATAAATTTTGACCTTGACAGTACCCATTATTGCCGAGACTATTGAAATTAGCTGTTTCTCCAGGAATACTGTTGATTTATACTCATTACTCCCGAGACTATTGAAATTGGCCGTTTCTCCAGGAATACTGTTGATTTATACTCATTACTCCCGAGACTATTGAAATTAGCCGTTTCTCCAGGAATACTGTTGATTTATAACTCAAGTACTATTTTTCCGAGAAAGTTACGCATAGTAATTTTCCGAGAAATTGACCTTGACCTTGGAAAATGCGCTAGCTCATACATGATGTGTGAACCATGCCTGGTTCCACATGATGTATGAATTATGAAAAATTTGACCTTGGAAAATTGGTAGAAAATGCGTTGTTGTGGAAAATGCGCTAGGACCCCCAAGTACTATACTACTAAATTGAACTACAGCATATCTCT
>JAEMWC010001629.1:52500-102500 GCA_016490735.1 Pachyseris speciosa
ACCACAGTTGAATTCCTTTGTTAGGTCCATTGAGCGATTTTCAATGAAGTGTCGTAAAACCAAAACCAAAGCAATTACTCTGACCAATCACGACAGACACAAACAGCGAAAGGAGCCAATCAGAATTCGAAGCAATTACTTGTAACCGGCGCCAAACTCGCCAAGCGCGGGAAAATGAGCGCGTGCAAGTCACGATTGGTTCTGGCTTTGTTTCTCATGGTTTGAGAAAGTGGCGCGAGCTCAAACCAAACGCTCACTTATCGTTGTTATCGAATTTGCTCCACGCCTTCTTTATTGCTATCTGCTCTCAATGATCTCCGGAAACTTCTTCTACAAAATGGTTACCCTCAAGGTGTAATTACCTGCAACATTAACGATGTTTTGAACAGAAACAGTAACAAGCCCAACAGCCCTGTCTTGACAGTTCCTAAGAAAGATATAATCATCCTGTTACCTTACTTAGGTCTACAGAGCAACCAAATCGCTAAACGCCTGAGATCCTGTGTTTACAATTTCTACTCCTGCGTCAACCTTAAGATAGTTTTTCAGAACACTCTCCGCATCAAGTCTTTCTTTCCTTACAAGGACCGCTTAAACCGCTCTCAGAAGTCTAAAGTCATTTATAAGGCCGGTTGCTGGGACTGCACTGATTTTTACATCGGTAAGATAAAAAGAAGACTTTATGACAGGAAAACTGAACATTTCAAGGCCCTCGCTAAAAATGACCACATATCAGCCATTGCTGACCACGTTACAACCACTGGACACAACATCAAGTGGGATCATTTTGACATTTTAGCGTCGGGCAAAACCGATTATCATTGCAAAATTAAGGAAACCTTATTTATCCAAGAACTTAAGCCAGCTTTTAATGTAAACATTAGTACACCTTTTGCTGTTCATTACACCTTTTGCTGTTCGTAAAGGTGTAGTGAGAAGTTGTTGCTTTATTAATAAGGTGTAACCTTTTACATATTTACTGTTAAGATAGTTTTTCTTAATCTCGGTTCCAGACCCCTGTATTAAAAGTATATAAACAGTTTTCAAAAATTGTAACGGTCACTTTTGAAAATGTATGTTGCCTAGCATACGAAACGTCAAGTCTATATAAAATGCGTTGGTTTACCATGTTTATCTCCGCTGTTTGTGTTTTATTTTTAATCAAACGAGAATTACTTTCGACACTCAAATAAAAACCGCTCTAAATGGCTGTATTGTTCTTGTTCGTTGTTAGGTAGAGGACGTGGTTGTCACAGTTCCGTTCCCCAAACAAGTGTTGAATGTCAATCTCACTCCCTCAGGTGTGGTTTAGAGCTAGCATTGCTACATTTAATATAATATAAGCATCCATATTCTCTTCACCGTGTTCCCTGTATTTCTTATAGCACTAGTTATGAGAATTTACTTAAAGATCAAGAATGTCATCTTTGGTGATTATTTTTTGGGCTCATATCCTGAATGTTTGAATAGGTCTTTCCACGGTTTTTTCGACTTTCGATATTGGCCATGTAACGAAATCCGGTGACATTGCTAGAAACAAGCACCAACAAATTAGCAAACTACGCAAGTTTGGGAATCGTGTATTTTAAAATCACAAAGTTATACCTTCGCGAAGTCAGGAAATGACAAAAACTTGCCCCCTCCCCCAAGCATACAAACGACTGATGAAAAATTCCCGATTTTGTATAACTATATTTTCGCTATTTTGCAAGATGTGACTCCTAAACAAGTTGCTGACCACATGCATCTTTGCTGTCTATAGCCGAGAAAATTTATACTGTGAAATAGTTAATGTTCTTCAGACCAGCCGCTTTTTAACTTTTCTTTTTCTACCATTCATGAAGAAGCTGATATTTCGGAATTTCATAGTGCGGTTAACATTTGTAAATGTATGCTAAGATTGGTTGTGTAGCTGTCGTAGTTAACTACCCGGTTCAATGTTGTATTGATTCCATGTTTGCAACATGCTTTTCAGTAACTCTGCTGTTGATCGCCCCTGAGGTTTGTAGTACAGCATTATTTTGTTAACAAGTCTCTACGGTTTAGTATAAACGTCTTTCCGTTAGAAGATGCTCTAAAGAATGAAGCACAACCTTTTTTTTCAGTTGGTACCTGTACGTTTGATCCTGTGAAGAAAGAACTAGTCTGGGATGTAAGTTTTTTGCCAAATAAAATGTAATAATTTTGTCATGTGTTAGGATGATAGTACTTGTAACAAAAGTTCAACAGTTTTGTGTCTTTTCGGTCACGGTGAGGGTGATTTTGTAAAGTAATGGAAGTTTTTGTAAAGTAATGGAAGCTAATAATATGAAAGGTGTTCGTCATCGTGGTTTCAAATGATAGCCGAGTTAATCTTTTGTCTCACGATTGAGTCGCAAAGATGTGGATTGCGACGTTTCGACCGCTATACTGCTGGTCTTCATCAGGCGATGGTGTCGACTGGTTGCGTGTGAGAATAAGAAGCACCGTGGCTGGTGGTGATTGGTGCGTTTCGATCCTCGCTTAGGCTGTTGTTGATTGGAGGATTTTGATCCTTGTCGTTCAGACTAGAAAATGTTCCCTCAGTGGTCCGCTTTGGTACTGATCGGCTGTTGTGTTGTTTGATCGTGGGCATCCACGCTTCAGGAATCGATGTTGTTAGGGCGAAGTCTTATGTGAATAGCCTCTTTAACCCTAAGGGTGTACCAATGTGGGTCTCGGTCAATAAATTTAACTTCGTCCCAGAGCGGATAATGTCCGGTCGCTTTGCTATGTTCTGAAACGGCGGAGGATTGGGTTCGAGCAAGCCGTATGTCTCTATCGTGTTCCTTAATCCGTTCATGCATAGATCTTCCCGTCTCTCCAATATAAATCTTACCACATTCGCAGGGAATCTTGTAGACTGCTCCGTCTTGTTTACTGGATCGACAATGTCCTTAGGTCGCACTAGGTGTGATCTAAGAGTTGTGTCATATCTGAAAACAGTCCGTATGCCTTGTTGTTGTAGGCAACGGCGAAGAGCCTCCGATGTGCCTTTGACGTATGGCAGAACCACAGTAGATTTAATTTCGGGTTCAGGTTCTTTAGTGGTTGTTCGTCCCTTAGTTTTCGTAAGATTTTTTACAAACGAAAACGGATAACCGTTGGAAACAAGGACCGATGAGAGGTGTTTCTTTTCATGAGAGATAACTGATGGTTTTGTTATGAGGTGTTTAGATCGATCGTACAGGCACTTGACAATACCGCGTTTTACAGATTGCGGGTGGTGTGAATCATACGCTAGGTACTGGTCAGTGTGTGTAGGCTTTCTGTAAACACTGGTAGAGAGGTATCCGTTCGAATCCTTGATGATCAACGTATCAAGGAAGGGAATTGAGTTGTCATTCTCAGTCTCCATTGTGAAACGGATCGTCGGCTGTTGACTATTGAGGTGTTGTAAGAACGAGTCAACTTTGTCACGATTTAAGATGGTAAAGGTGTCATCCACATAGCGTTTCCAGATCTTAGGTGTGCAGGGCGTCGATGTCAAAGCTTGCTCCTCAAAACCCTCCATGTAGAGGTTAGCTATCACTGCGGATACCGGGCTACCCATGGCTGCTCCTTCTTGCTGTTCGTAAATCAGTCCATCAGTTCGTAAATCAGTCCATCATACTGGAAGTATGTGGATCTAAGAACGAAACTCAAGAGGTCTGCAATCTGCGTAGATGTTAGAGTCGTGCGGTTGGAAAGGCACGAATCAGTTTCTAGTTTTCGCAGTGCAGTTTGTACTGCTCCTTCGATTGGAACGTTCGTAAACAGAGACACTACGTCGAAAGACACCATGATCTCGTTTTCTAGTTCCATTTCACCGTTCACAATGGACACAAAATGAGCTGAGTTGTGAACTGTGTACTCTGAGTTCCCAGTTAGGGGAGATAATACATCGGCTAAGTAGGAAGACAGATCATAAGCAAAGGTGTTCACACAAGAGACTATAGGTCTCAGTGGTGTGTTGGCCTATGTATCTTAGGAAGGCCATAAATTCTAGGTGGTTGCTTATGCTTGGGCCTGATCTTGTTATACATAGAATCTGTGTGGTGTCCACCTCGCTTCAGGCTCAGAAGTTTTTCAGTCAACTTTCGGCTTAAACGGTCCATTGGGTCCTTCTTAAGTGTTCTTATCTAGCACTACACTGGCACGACCTTTATCTGCTGGGAGAATCATGATGGAGGCATCCTCTTTCAAATCTTTGAGTGCATGTCGCATCTCCCTGGTAATGTTTGGTTTGGGAGGCTTAGCCCGTTGGAGAATAGAGTTCACGCTTCTCCTGACAGTGTCGGCCTGTTCTCCGTCAAGTGGTCTTATGGCAGACTCCACTTTAGCAATTATCTCAGTCGCTGGGATGCTACTAGGTGTTACAGTGAAATTTAACCCTTTCTGTAGTAAAGACACTTCGGGGTCACTTAAGGACCTGGAGGATAATTTGATAGTATTTATGCTGTAGCTTGTAATGAAATGACTTGGTATTTGCAGGGTGTTTCAAATTTCGGGCTTGTTTCTTATATTCGCTGATTTGCCTCTCTTGAGTTTTGCGTGTATCTTCAAATCATCATCGTCCCTTTCTGAAGTTTTTATCCCGATGCAATCGTCATTTTAGAGAAGTAGCCGTCCGTACGAGCAACCTTGTTCTTTCTATTTCAATACCGTTTCCACGCGTTTGGTAAAACCTTTGAAGAAATTAAATAACTAGAAAGCCCTTTTATTCGCATCACGTAAACATCCTTGTCCAACCGCCCTGCGGTCATGGTAGCTCAGTGCAACTAAGCTAAGCAGGTGGCGGAATGTCTTTAACGGTGCACGTTTGTAATGACTGGAATTAGTCAGTTTTCTCTCTTATGTTTTTCACAACGTGAAGGTAATATACCGCATTGTTTTCGCAGATTGGAAAAATAGTGCCACAGAAGCTTCCCAACCTGAGAGGAAATGTAAGTCGAAATGTTTGGAAACCTTTATCATGAGCAAGTCCTGTTTCCCTGTAAAATCCCCGTAACAAGTGATAGTTGCATTGCCCTCCCCTTCCCCCATAAATACATACCTCTTACTAACCTCGTTTTCTCGGTCCGTACTGTAAGTTACAGACCGAGTTTTTTCCTGTTGATTTATGGCCCAAGCGCGAAGCGCGCGGGCCATGAATTAATGGGAAAAAACGAGGATTCGTAACTTACAGTACGGACCGAGAAAACGAGGTTAGTAAGATATTTATTATATCTCTGAGGTTAATCCGGCGCGCGGGAAAGAAACCTTGTTGAAGTCAAGCGGGCCGTACTGTAGAATACGGCCCGCAAAATTGACCAATCACAGCGCGCGTACTAGGTGAGAGATGTATAAAATTTAAGGATAGTGGAAATACTTCTACTTACATGACTTTGCCGTTAGCGTGAACAGGTGTCCACGTGGCGATCTTCCTTACGTGTCTGTTGTCTTTCTCTCCCTGCTTGTTAGAAAGCGACTTGGTCAAGTGCCAAAAAAAAAATCAAACGTTTTTCTTCAGCAGAAAATTGGACGATGGAGCTTAATTTTTGCCATCTTTTCTGTTTATTATCACACGGCGTTGCTTTTGAATGCATCAGCGATCCTTGACAGTTCTCAGGTTGCGTGTTTAGTTGCATATGTCAACCTACAGTAGAACCTCGATTTAACGAATCTCCATACAACCAATTCCTTATTATAACGAGGGATGTTCTTCAGCGCGGCCAAAGTTACAGTAAAATGTGTGGAACAGAACATCAATATAACGAACCTCTATATAATATAACGAACACAATCGGGAAGCAAAAACGTAAAATCAACCCCGATATAACGATTAAATGTCAGCACGCGACAAAAAGATGAATGCGGAACATTGCAACAGTGATGGAAATCCTTTAATTCTGTAACAACTTCATATGGACTTTAAGGACGGTGCCTGCTAATAGGAAGATATTTTTTCGCGGATCCTCACTATGCAAAAAAGTAGATGTTGGTAAGAACGTATGCGCACTAGCAATAGGAGGCGACGTCCTTAAAGTGCACATGAAGCAAAATTTGTTTCTCACTAATTTTAAAATTCACTCCTTAAAACTCAAGATTCCAAAATTTGAGGTGCTCTTGCTTAAAATTGGCGATTTTACAAGCGGTTAAAGTTGGGCTATTTTGCCCTCAAAAATGGTATGTGAATCGCGCGACCAAAAAGCCACGTGTTATTAACTGTGACGTAATTTTGGAGACAAGCATTCCAACTATTTCACTATGATTCATAAGTGCAAACACATTTTTGTACCCAAAATGACGTCGCACTATAGAGTTTCGCGAATAAACACGACCAAGACCCATGACCAAAAAATAGCCCAACTTCAAACGCTCGTAAAATCGCCACTTATGATCACGAGCACCTCAAATTTTGGATTCTTGCATTTTTAGGGGTAAACTTTAAAATTAGCAAGAAACAAATTTCGCTTCATAGGCACTTTAAAGCAACAAATAATGCTGTTATTTTTAAAATAGCTCAGATCCGGAAATGCTGGGTAGTGCGACGTAAAACCGTTACAATACATTACCAACATTTTCTTTGTTTTTAACAAAGTTTTCGTTATAACGAACCCGCCATGTAAAGAACCAATTTACCCAACCTCGTTCCCAGGGTTCTCTCGAGAACCCTGGGAACGAGGTTGCCAATTTACCCAGTCCCTAGGCACTTCTTTAAACCGAGGTTCCACTGCGTGAACTTCAGTGATTGAACCCACCGAGCGCAGTGTGTGCAATGAAGAGCTCCGCTTTGGCTTTCGTCGGGGACTGAGAAGTTTATACTTTGTGGTTCCATGTTCAAAACTAACTAAACCCAGGTGATTTCAAGAAGGCATTTATTATTTGTTTGTTTTGTCGTGTTTAGATGTCTCTTCAAACTGGCATTCCGCCTCCTGATGAATCTTGTACGATATCTGTAAGTAAACATCTGTTCTCGCTCGTCCGTGACGCCCGTTTACCTGTAAACTGCTTCAACATTTTCCCACTAACGCTTATTCTTTCCACGACCATTTTAGATCCAATTTAAAATCTCCCAGCTTGCAGCTTCTGGTTTGAAAGTCAGCAGACTGGATATCTACGGAGAGGTAACTAATCTCGAAGCTTTCGCGCGTTTTACCCTCGTTTCGCGCGAACCTCCGGCGACGCTAAATTCACCGGAGTGGCGTGTGATTTCCAAGAAGTAGCGTGCATTTTTCACCTTTTGATCGTGCTAATTAAATGTTTCGCAAGTATTACAGGATGCAAAGAAAATCAAGTTTCCAGCTTGTCACTCGGGCGAGCAGCACCCAGGATGTATTAGCCCGGTGGTCTTTCTCACTAGCCTTGTAATAGACCATGTTCGTATTCTCGGTATTGAACTGGATCTAGCGGGAATACATTTACATATGAAAAGATTCCCCCGTTTAAGCCTCGTTTGCACGCTAGTTCCAGCTCATTACGGAGAATGCGAATAAGGTTTATTATGCCTAGTGTCAAGTAATTAATGAATACCAATTGGTAATGGAATGTTTTGGATGTGATTCCTGTTCCACCTCTCTGTCTCTCTCTTTTTTTTTTTCAGAAATACAAGCCTTTTAAAGGAGTCAAGTACGTTACCAAAGCCGGGAAGTTTCAAATCAGGGTGTAGAAATATATTTTAGAGCCGTTTTCAATTGAGTGTCGAAAGTAATTATTGTTTTGCTTTGGTTTTGCATTGCTTCGCTCTGTGATTGGCCAGGGAAACTCGCGCCACTTTCTTGACCAGTGAGAAGCAAAACCAAAACCAATCATGACTCGCACGCGCGTATTTTCCCGCGCTTTATGCCGGCTACATGCAATTGCTTCGTATTCTGATTGGTTCATTGCGTTGTTTGCGATTGTTGTGATTGGTCAGAGTAATTGCTTTGGTTTTGGTTTTACGACACTCAATTGAAAACCGTTCTAACAAATGTATTAATAATAAACCTTTGTAACTAAGAGCGGTGATTGAGAATTATGCAGGGAAGAAATGGCCTTTTGGATTTTATGATGGATGAACACTTAATCAAGTTTAATTAGAACTGTTATCCGTACTTCAAATTGTCAATTTGTTTTGCTCCAAAATAACTAGTCAGGTTCAAATGGGTCTGTCAAGCCATTTAAGGCAATTCTCTATCTAATGACCAACCACAGACTTTCCAGTGTTTAAACGCTTCTGTCATTCACTTCAATTCAAACTTTGATCCATGTGTACCGTAAGTAATTTATGTAGTGCTCGGGCGTTTATATGATTTTGATCGCCATAGTGAGGGCTCTCATCGGAGACATGCCTTGTTATAAGCCCCCCCCCCCGGGGGTGGGGAATTAAGACAAAAACCTATTAAGAAGAAACGGAACTTGACATGGTCAAGTTTGAAGAATCTTTAGTTACATTTCAATAAAATAATTCATTTATGAAACGTATTAGTAATTTGTTGCGTTGTAAGTTCATGCTAACTCTCAGTAAGTCCTGAAACGACAGTTTACCTCCCTCCTCTCCCATTTTTGAGGCTTGAAAAGGAGCCCACCTCAGTAGAACTGCTGAACTTTAAGCTGTCGAGGAACTGTTCTAGTAAATCTCTCTCGTCTTCGTTATTTGTTGTCTTTATGGTTACCCTGTACCACGAGTCGTTCGTTGGGAAAAAACTACAAATAATAACACAAGATTCAAAACGTAGGCGGATAACTGAAGGGTGTTATTACACTAGTACTATTACTTAAGCGATAAGTAAGGGAGAGACAAGGAGTAAAAAAAATTGCTCGTCTATCGCAGCCGTCGTTACTGTACACATTAGGGAGCTTTAGCAACGACGACGGCAACGGCAATGAAAACGCCACAAAACAATAGCCTTAATGAGCAAAAACAATGGCTCTGCACGTGCGTTTTACATTTTGGTACATTTCTTTCCCGTCCTCTGCATACCAGCAACGTGAAATGACCAAATTTTAGGTTTTCTCGAGAACGGGAGCGTGTGACTGTAAAGTTTTCTTTCTTTTTCCTTACTTTAACGGCGTTCATAACAATTTAGTCCCTGAATAGTTCGCCAGTATTTTCCAAGTTAAACAAATTGGAATAATAGCGAAAGCGTTACAAAAACGAGAAGTTCTATTTTGAAGTGACGTTTTCGTTGCCGTCGCCGTCGTCGTTGCTAAAGCTCCCTATTATGTAAACCCACAAAGCGTCCAAGCTCCTAAGCTATGAAATATAGACTTCAACCTCATCCAGCTGAAAATTGGCAACGAGAGGCAAGGCAAACAACATCGGATAACCGCGTGTGTCCTGGGGAAGCTTCGCTTATATCACAGATTTTTTCGTCTATCCCCGCGCGCGATTGTTACACCCAATACCTCAACAAGGAGCCTGTGGACAAGTTAGGTACCAACATATTGTGATATAGTTTGTCAAATAGCATCCTTTCTAGTATTTTACCAACCACCCAAAAGATTGAGATAGGTCTATTGCAATATAGCATGTTCCCTTCCTCGGGATTTTCTGTTGATTAAGGATCACTCTAAACATTTTTCGTTCAGTCGGAAAGCTTTCAGAAGCGATAGCCTTGTTATTTCGTCGGCAATGATTGGGTAATAGGTAGCCTGCGTGACAGGTGCTAGAAAGGGAAAGGGAAGGGGGAAAACGGACGCGCGCGCGAGGCGAGGAGTCTGCGTGGCTTCGAGCCTGCGCGAGCCGAGGAGTTTGCGTGGCTTCGAGCGCGCGCTCGCTTTCCCCCTTCCCTTCTCCTAGCTTTCTAGTGTCTGTCACGCAGGGTAGGTAATAGTGGGAGCTGATGTTTTAAGAACTTTGGCAGACAGAATGGACCCAAAGGAAATATTGACAATTACTACGAAAAAGTCAGTTACTGAAGAACCACAAAATAAATGCGAAGGTTTTTTTAAAACGCAAAATGGCCTTTTTCCACAATTTTGCTCTGAATGAGGGGGACATTGGGGTTTGCGGTGTTGCTAATTTTTTTGTGCGGTATTCTGTTGAATAAAATTATATCTTGTGGTGTTGCGGTGATCTCAAACCGGCTAAGGTGTGCGATGTTTGTGTTTTTAAACCTACGGTGTTCGGTGAAACGAAATTTAGTGCGGTTTTTGTTTGAACAAAAGTTAGTTTTATCCTTTATTACCGCATTGCATTGATTGTCTTGCTTATATCACGTACGGACTTTTTTCCCTTTTTCAAAAAACCATTTAGACTGTAAATAATGGAACTATTGCGGCGTCGGTGTTTCGTCAACTTTTCTTGCGGTGATGCGGTGTTTGTTAATTTTTTGTACGTTGTTGCGGTATATTCAGAGCCCCCAGTGTCCCCTTTTTACAATTAAAGGAAATCACGCTAGTTAACGATAAATTGTGTTTGAGCGGTACTGAGACGATTTAACCCTTTTCGATCCAAGTGGGTGCTATTTATTTCACCAGATTTTGGGCAATAAATGGTCTGGGGCTCTTAACTTCTTCATATATGGAGTTATTATGAAAATATCTGCTGTCTTGAAATACTGGGGACCCAGGCTTTAGAGTCACGTGATGCACCCGAGTGGCTGTTGTTTGTCGAGTCAGTGGAATCGCTTGACTGTGGTGCAATTGTCAGTTTTAGAGTGCTTTTCTGAGCCATTTTCCTCTGCAGAAGCCCCCATGCTGGCATCATTAAGCTAGAATGTGGGTAAAGGCAAGCCTTTGAAAGAAACCAGAGTTGAGAGGCGGTTTTATGTTGATGGAGATGCCAAACACGCTCTGTTGTGATGATGGTGGCTCGATATGGAACCTGTCTCTCTTGTCTTTCTGCAAGTGGATTCGGGGAGCTAACGAGGCAATGTGGGCTAGTTCTGACCGCTAAAAATACTCATCGATGCAACATTTTGCTGGTAGCACCGGGTGGCTCAGCACCAGGTGGCGAAAAACTATGTAATGAACTGAAGGAGAGTTCTATGCTCGCGGCGTGGTTACAGTTCCCAGAATTCTTTTCGGCCGTGAACGAGTCCAGTTAAGACACACAAGATTGGATCTCAGAAACGGGCTGAAACGTGGCAGGCACCAAATGTGAGAGAAACGTTTCATAGCTGATAATAAGGAGAGAGCTTGAGGTTTGCTGTAAATGTAGAATCTTGATATTTGGGCAGTTTTTCTTATTAAAAAGTTGGCCACAAAAATGTGTAAATTTTGGTGTTATTCTCTGGCCAAAAAACAAGCATTTTGGGCTTTGCTGTTAAACGATCGGTGATATGCAGCGGAATTCTGGTATTGTAGTCGTTATTTTTAGCTTTAATGATTGCTAAAACACAGTTGGTCCTATTCACACAATTATTATAACGTTCTGACAAACTTTAAACAAGAAATAAACCATAAAAAGGAAGCAGTATTTATCATCACATATGTGTGACGTTGGATGGAAAAGAGTTAATAACTAGCAATATAGCGTAGCTGTTTTTGGCGTAGCCTGCGTAGCAAGCGTTTACTCGAGTATGGTGTATTTTTGCGTCCTATTATGGCTCTTGATAACCACTATTACAAGAGAATGGTAATATCAAATAACCACTCTTGAGAAATGGTTATTTCACATGACTACTGTTTGGCAAAGGGCAAGAAGTTGGATATTGTAACAACCACTTTAGGGCAAATGCCGAAAACCTGGTTATTTCAAATAGCGCATTCAATTTGTTATGTCATAAAACCATTTCAAATAATGAAAAAAAAGTAGCACAGTTTAAGGTAAATAATAAATTTACAAACGGCGCCCCATTCATTAACCTATTTATGAGTTCGGCACAAGAGCACGCGTTGTAGGTTATTTTAGGTTGTTTCAAGTGTATGCATAATAAAACACGGTCACATGACAGCCAGAACTAGCAAGAACTCGGTTTGTGTCATCAGCTTTAATAATAGATCGATATCACATTTCTGATGAACAATAGATTTTGCCCGTCCATACTCGTCATCAGGATGAGTTCTAGCTCCCATTGGATTAAGATCCTTTGTGTTTGCTCGTTTTGTTGTCGAGGCTGGACGGGCAAATCTATTGTTCACAACAAGCGTGATATTAGTCTATTCGGCAGAAAAACGCAACCCTCCAATCTTGTTCCCAGGGCTTTTCCCGATTCCGAGTGAGGGAACAGCCCTGGGAACAAGGTTGCAAATGAAAAACTCTTTCGCAGACGTCTTTGGGCTCGTCACGCGTTCCTTGCCCGCGAACGTCTGCTGAACTGAACTACCACTTCCGTTCGCGGCGGTTAGATAATCATAGTTCGTTTTCCAATTATGGAAAGTAGGACCTCGACCCCTGGATTATTTTCACAGACGATGCACGTGAATCGGGTGTCGATTTCCATTCTTACGCAGCTCGTTATTGGTTTCTTCAAAACAAAGGCTAACCGCTGACGATCAGTTCAGCAGACGTTCGTGGGCAAGGAACTCGTGACGAGCCCAAAGACGTCTGCGAAGGAGGCTAGAAAAACTGTTGATGTCATGCGAAAACCGAATATAATTGGAATCGAATAATTAGCGATATAATGTTGCGACGTTTCAGCGACCTCATGACGCCAATTTCAAGGAGTGAATAATACAAGCGAGTTCAACGGAGTAAGTTCTTAGATTTACATTAATGGGGTTAATTTAAATAAATACTTTGGCCCGGATCGAATCTGTTTGTACATTCAAGCGTGGTCTTAATTGTTTGATGTACAGCATTTCGTTAATTAAACAATCAAATTTGTTCCTGCATTTTTTCAGTACTTTGAAACAACTAAGGAAGTCTTCAGGGACTGCGCTCGTGTGGTCATTATCATAATAGAGAGCTTTAGCAACGACGACGGCAACGGCAACGAGAACGCCACAAAACAATAGGCTTAATGAGCAAAAACAATGGCTCTGCACGTGCGTTTTACATTTTGGTACATTTCTTTCCCGTCCTCTGCAAAACAACAACGTGAAATGACTAAATTTTAGGTTTTCTCGAGAACGGGAGAGTGTGACTGTAAAGTTTTCTTTCTTTTTCCTTACTTTAACGGCGTTCATAACAATTTAGTCCCTGAATAGTTCGCCAGTATTTTCCAAGTTAAACAAATTGGAATAATAGCGAAAGCGTTACAAAAACGAGAAGTTCTATTTTGAAGTGACGTTCTCGTTGCCGTCGCCGTCGTCGTTGCTAAAGCTCCCTAATGTTTCCGCACAGAGGATGAAGTGCTGTTGCGGCCAACGACGCGTGCATGCAGATGTCCACGAGTATAACCAACATAGCTACCTGTATCGCACAGGTTACATTGAAAGCGGTAAACTACGCACTGTTGGTTAACTAGCTGTGGTTTGGGCTCAAATTGTTAAAGGTCTTGGCCAATTTTGCGACTAACAAATACCGGTTGGATTGTGGTATGGTGCTTAAGACTAAGGTCTTTCAACTGAGTCTGAAAAAAAAAACCGGCTTTACAAACAAACGTAAAACCCTTAACAGACGTGCTTTTTTGCGTGTTATCCCTTTTAGGCAAATGGTACTTTTTAGGGTGACCACATACAAGAAACGGCACCACCATATACGCCAAAAACGCAATGACACACGAGCGAAAGGGTTAGCACTCGTTCACAGGGATGGAAAGGACCTCATTAATTATGCTAGCCCCAACCCTAAACCTAACCCTAACTCTAACCCCCAAAACCTAACCCCAAACCACTAACCCCTAACCCCAAAACCTAACCCTAACCCTAACCCTAATAACCCTAACCCTAACCCTAATTCTAACCCTAGGCCTAACCCTAACCCTAACCCTAACCCTAAAGGTCCTTTCCATCCCTGTGAACAAGTGCTAACCGACCGAAAGACACGGCACTTTGGTCAGCGGGATTGAGGAAACAATATGATATACCTCATGAAGTAGCAAATGAACGTGACATCTCAGTTACAGTGGCGTTACGCCTTTGTTGTCCATTTCAATTTTCCCTTTTCAGCATCAGGAGCGTTCAATTTAATCAGTCCCAAGAATATTGAAAAAGTAATTGATTAATTGATTAATTAATTAATTTATTTTACTTTTTATATCTTTATTTATTTATTTTTATAAGAAAAACAACACAAAGCGGTTATAAACATGGTGAAGCAATGCATTTTATCAAATTTGACTTGACGTTTCGTATGTGGCAACATACATTTTCAAAAGTAACCGTTATAACATGAAAAACTGTTTATATTTAAAAAGAAATTGCGAGTGATCTGGGTAAGACTAAAACTAGAAGTGACACACGAATAAAGTGACAGCTTGTCACTGGTAAGATTAGCGTTTAAAGTCGGGTTCATTTCTTGTGGTAACACGTGCCACAGCAACATAAAATTTACCATCGAATTTGAGGAGAACGGTGAGATTCCTTTTTTAGATGTTCTCGTCAAACGTTGCCGTCATAACGCCTTCAGCACTTACATTTATCGAAAGAAAACATTCACTGGTCTCTACACCAAATGGGACTCATTCACTCCTAGCAAGTATAAGATCGATCTCATCCGCACTCTCACTTATGGTTGCTTCCGAATTTGCTCTACTCCTTCATTGCTTCAATCCGCTCTCAAGGATTTACGAGACCTCCTTCTTCAAAATTGCCTGGTTTCATACCGTGAGGTACTGGGTCGAAAGCGGACTCAAAAAAGACAAACACGGCGTCCGCTGTTGCGAAGGAAAAGGCGTTCATATCAGGAGCTTATTGTTCCAAAAACAAAAGGAGGCACAACTCCAGTGCCACTTCGTGGCCGAACCCATGTTTTAAGCCGGTTACAGACGAGCAAGTTTTCCTTGACAAGTGTCATTGACAATTTTTATTTGCTTATGTTTATGAACGACAAGTTTTCTTTGGCAAGTTTTGCCTTCACAAGTTTTATTTGCTGGTGTGAACGAATGAACAAATTTTCTTTGACAAATGTTCACTGTAGCCAGCAATTCAATTCCACAGCGGACGGCAATTTTTTTGACAAGTTTTCCTTGTTGACCCGTACAGACGAGCAAGTTCTGCGATGTGTCAAGTTTTTCCTTGACAAGTCTACTTGTTCAAAAACTAGCATGCTAGTTTTTGAACAAGTGCACTTGTCAAGGAAAAACTTGACAAGTTTTTCTTTACACACCAGCAAATAAAGTTTGTCAAGTCAAAACTTGTCAAGGAAAACTTGCTCGTCTGTAAAATTCGTCTGTAACCGGCTTTATGTGTAATTGTCCGCGAAAGTCCGCACTCGACCCAGTACCTCACGGTATGAAACTAGGCACATTCCCTCTAGGAATAATCAATTTTAAGGTTACCGTGTACGTTCAGGGTATAAAATTTTCGATTTTTATTTTTCTCCATAAAAATGAACTTTTTACTGTGATCTTTCAAGCAAAAAAAAACACAATTCAAAACGAGTGAATAGTCGCCGAGAGATTGGGAAAAATCTATATGCACCGGATGTAAACATGGACAATATGTTAATGCGAATGCAGCCAACCGGAGCGATTTTCGCGGGAAATATCGCACGTGAAAAAGTAGCTTTGCTTCATGAAGGTTGTGCGCTTTTAGCTTTTCGGCTATGACGATGGGTCAGGTAAACTTAGTCAAAGCCGGAGGATATGTAACAAAATGATAAACCAGTGAACTGTTTGTAGCATGAGAGTTTGCGTGCAGATAAAATTACGCGCAAAATTTCCACAGTAGGTGACCGGAAGAAAAGTTAGCGTAAATTGATTGGCCGATCGTCGATAGAGGTGTTTGCGGGCGGTGTTTGTTTGTGTAGTGAAGATTTTTTTTAAGCGCTGTTTTCTCAAAGTTTATTTTTGTCTTGAAGAGGAAACTTTCAAGAGTTACAACTCAAGGGCGATTTGTTCGATTGCGGTCAAATTTGGACAGCCGCTAGATTAACTTATCTTAAACAAAAACGTGTTGGGGAATTAGATAATTCAAAACCGTTTTTCGCTGAGAGCCATTTCCGTGCGCCCTCTCCGTCTCTTTTTCTAGCGAATTTGAAAATGCGCTGTAACTTTTGAACACAGTCGAATAAAGGAAAACCCCAACACGTTTTTTTAGCGTCTGGTTTTCCCTAAATACAAAAATCACATTTAGTTGTAGCTTTCAAACGTTAATTTACACCTTCGAGTTTAAACTCGACGGAGCGTTCAGTAATTCACTTTCTCACAAAATTAATGAAATATTCAAATAGCTAGTTCAAATAGCTTTAATTTGATATACGGTTTATGGTATCTGGGATGTAATCGGGAGCCGCTACAACACTTAGATTAGAGACACCCCTGAAGGTACACGGTAACCTTAATATGAACGATGTTCTAAAGAAAAACAGGAACAAGCCCAACATCCCCATCTGTACCGTTCCAAAAAAAGATTTGTTCATATTGTTACCTTATTTAGGTTTAGAGAGCAACAAGATCGCGAAACGCCTTAAATCTGGTGTTTATAAATTTTATTCTATCGTTTATCTCAAGATTATTTTTGTCAGCAGTCGGCTTATCAAATTCTTCTTTCCCTACAAAGATCGCTTGAATCGTTCCCAAAGGTCAAGGGTTGTTTACAAGGCGAGTTGTTGGGACTGCGATGATTATCTACATCGGCAAAACGAAGCGACGACTGAAGGATAGAAAAATAGGTCCGCAATGCGAACGTGTGTCTAGTGCTATGTTGAGGTAATGTGAATTTCGTGTATAAATCATCCCGTGTGGTATGGCCATTATATGAAATAGTGTGGTATGATCATTGTGTGAAGGGTGTGTATTAGTTACATAACAAATGGTTTTATTGATATGATATAAAGAATGAATGAATGAATGAATAGTTACTGATGGCACTGGACTTTTTAACAGGCGTGTTTTGAAAAAAGGGAACAGTTTTTGAAAGTGGAGTACCCTGGTTGCCCCTGCCCACCCTCTCCAAATTGTTTTTTCAGCAACTGTTTTGTGTTTTGCTGGTGTTGCAGAATGGAAAGTTCAAAGAACTTCCCAAAATAGAGGGTCATATTCATGTGTGGAAATGGGCATAGCAGGAAAAAACGTGAAGCAGTAGCAGGCAAAATTTAATAATTCAAATGTTTTATTAAAACTGTAACAGAACTACTAGTGGAAATACAATGTTACATAACGATATAATTAAAAGCATAAATGCAAATGTTAACACGAAAGTGTTTCCTTGTAACATAACTGTCAATGTTATATGTAGACCTTTAATTTCACACTGTTATATGGATATATATTTGGCAGAACATCTACCCCATGAGAACAAGTAAAAACTGAAATCCCATATGGATTGAAAATATATGGGAAGATAGTCGTTTTACTATGTCAAATGCAATTCAACACAACAGAACTCCTTAATGTGAAAATACAATCTAATACAATGATGTGTTGCATTACTACAAAAGTGTTAACAAGAAGGTGTTGTTATGGAAATATATTTTGCAGATCATCTACCCCATGAGAACAAGTAAAAACTGAAATCCCATATGAATTGAAAATATATGGGAAGATACATGTACTCAGTTTACTATCTTAACTGCAACAGAACACAAGAGAATTCCTATGAAAATACAATCTAATACAATGATATGTTGCATTATTACAAAAGTGTTAACACGAAAGTGTTTCCTTGTAACATAGCTGTCAACGTTATATGTAGACAGTTGTTATGGATATATTTTTGGCAGAGCATCTACCCCAGCCATGAGAACAAGTAAAAATAGTTACCCAATAAGGTACACGAGTCTAGTGCTTCGAACTGATGATATTTGTGACTGATTTCACACGACATACAAATGGAACCTGTCATGGACACCATTCTGTAGGGGGCATTCGGGTACCACTTGGAGGAGGGGGAGAGGGCTTTGAAATAGGAATGTGGTTCATGGCATTTTCTAAAAACTTCAAATGGGCCATGCATTTCATTTGGAGAGGGGGGGGGGGGGGGTCTCATTTTTTCTAAAAATTAATGGAAAATTCAGCATTATGTTTACTCTGTGCCCAACGCGGGAGCAATTCTGGGAGACAATTTTGAAGAACAACGCGCAAAATCCTACAATCTTGTGTTAAAAGGCGAGGCTGGACTCATGAAACTGAGACACACCATCAAAATGAAAAATATTTATTTCAAACCTGAGACAAGAAGGTCAAGTTACAAATACACGTTAAACCTTTCAATTATTTAAAGGCAATATCATCAGGGGAATGTTGTTTTAGGAGTGTAACAGCTGTCCAGACACAACTAGAAGATTTTTAAGAAAGAAATTTGTAAATAAATCAAAGTGCTCTTAGAGCCAGCTCATTCATGTAATGGGCAATGATTTATTTTTAAAAAAGTAATTCATGCAATGGGCAATATTTACATTGCTTTGGGTTGAAATACTGCATATCCAGAATATTTGGTAAGCTAGCAGTAATCAGAGATCATTGGAGTGCATTCGTTCTCAATCCAATCCCAACACTGTACAGAAAGAGTAACCTTTGTATTTCATTTGTGCATTATTAAGCATGGAAATTGTACACATTGGGAGGGGCGGTGGCCTAATAGCTTGTGTGTTTGACTCCAGATTGAGCAGTCCTGGTTCAAGCCCTGACCAGGGCAGTACGTTGTGTTCTTGGGAGGGCACTTTACTTACTTTCACAGTGCCTCTCTCTACCACATATAAAAAAGTCAATGATGACACAGAAAACTTGTTTTTGGCTCTCATTTTTATTGTTGTCTTTGTGTCTTTGAACTTTTTTCCCCCGAAAATTATCGGCTATAAGCCAAACCCCCTTCTCTGGTGGAAAATTTACTCTCGGTGGTTTAATTTAACGGAAAAATCGCTCGGCTTATAGTCAAATAAATACGGAAAATTGTGTTCCTGTAGAACAGCTGAGAGTCACAGAAAAAAAAATCTATGTATAATCCCTACGGGGACACTTTGAGCTGGGTCCTCTTCAGTTTTGTCACTCTATTTGTAAGTTTACATCATTTACTTCTACTGTAATTAATTTTTAATACTTTCAATTTAACAAATTGACCGCATTTCTTATGCATCTGTCCTGTTATTGATCACGAATTTCATCACAACATTGTCAAAGTAGCTGTGGATCCACGAGGCAATAGCAGAAGGTTATATCCTTTATCAAAAGAAGGGTTTCCTCAATTATCTGACACGAGAGCTTCCTGACATCGGTCTCCACGATACTATAACCATCCGTTGTTGAAATGGACTCGAACATGGCGTTGAGAGCTGCATGAGAGCAATAAAACCGGCCACTGTTTTCTGCACCCTGCATAATAACTATATTTGCAGATACAGTAGAAGACATGCTCTCTTTGAGCATGCTTAGGCTGCACGAAGAACATTTCATAAACTCTGAGTTGTCAGCAGCATCATTATTTCGAATACGGCCTTTGCAATTAATGCAAATGCACAGTTTGTTTACGTCAATTGCTAATATTTTCCCATCGATGGCTTCAAGTTCTTTCTCTTTTGGTTTCAATTCCTCTGCGGCTGTTGAACTTTCACTGGAAACCACAATTTGCTCGCTGCAAATGGTAATTTGCGAGTCCTTGGTGGCATTAAGGTACTTCTTCTTGAAAAAGCTTACTCTCAATTCGCTGAAGAGGTATGATTTTTCCTTTTCAACTTTGTCAATCATGTCCTCCCAAATTGTAACTGGAATAGCAGCCGTCGAATCGACAATGATAAGCTCGCACTTTCTCAATTGTTTTCTCATGTTATGGGAATAAACAGTGTCTAGTTGAGACTTCGAAACGACTTTGGCTTTTTCCGACACAATGTCGCCATTCGTGCTGTCATCGAGAATCTTCTTCACTGATGCATTGCTCAATCCTCCTGAAATGTCGTTCCACGGAAATGTCAAATTCTTGGTAGCCATTACTTTGGAATAGTTATTGAATCTGTATTCCGTAGTGTCCGGTTCATACTTGCGCTTCTGAGGGCTTAAACTAGTGAGACGAACCGCCGCTTTCGAGTTTTCCTTTTCTTTCACCTCCTGCCACTTGTACGCAACAAAACACACAACCCTTCGACTTTCATCCCTTTCTTGTACCTTGAAAATCAAAATACCTCGATCCTGATGAAGGCACTTTTACCTCAGAAACTTTATGTATGTAGCCTTCCACATCTTTATATTTACCCTCGAATCTACAGAAGTACGAGATGGCAAAGGTTGTTTACCTGCCATACCGTAGAATCTGTTGTTGACGCGAGTGAATGATCGTGTACGTGAGCACGTGCTTTCTCTGTCAACTTGCAGCGCGGGAGGGAATGGGTACCACACATCATCGGCCGCCATTTGGTAATTCCCGGAATTTGTTTCCTAAAGCATTTTTCTAAGCATATGTTCTTTTTTTAAAGAGACGTCTTGGAAACAATCGTGAATTGTGAGCTTGAAGGTGAGTATTTTTTGGATTGTATTCCGTGACAAAGCTGAAAGGGCTGGAAAGTATAATTGCTGAAGCATGCTGAAGCGATGGTCATTTTCCTAAGGCCGGTTACAGACGAGCAAGTTTTCCTTGACAAGTGTCATTGACAATTTTTATTTGCTCATATTTATGAACGACAAATTTTCTTTGACAAGTTTTACCTTCACAAGTTTTATTTGCTGGTGTGAACGAGCGAACAAGTTTTCTTTGGCAAGTATTCACGGTAGCCAGCAATTCAATTACACAGCGGACAACATTTTATTTGACAAGTTTTCCTTGTCAACCGGTACAGACGAACAAGTTCTGCAATGTGTCAAGTTTTTCCTTGACAAGTCCACTTGTTCAAAAACTAGCATGTAGCATGCTAGTTTTTGAACAAGTGTACTTGTCAAGGAAAAATTTGACAATTTTGCCTTTACACACCAGCAAATAAAGTTTGTCAAGTCAAAACTTGCTCGTCTGTAACCGGCTTAAATTATTCACAATAGGGCCATTTATACGGGAGAAAATAAGACGCGTCTTATGTAAGACGCGACTTAAATAAGACGCGAACTAATCGTATAAATGGTACGAAATAAGCGTTCGCGTCTTATTTAAGTCGCGTCTTACATAAGACGCGTCTTATCTTAGAACAGGGTTTTCAGCTGTTCTTATTTTGTCCGCGTCTTAATTAAGACGTGAACTTCCTCGTATAAATGGTTTCGCGTCCTAAATAAGACGTGAACTGCAAGTGCGCTTGCATAAAAACAACAGAAACATGAGCTTGTCTTATGATTAGATAGCGTAATTGGATGCAAAGCTTTGCAAAAGATGGCTGGGAGAGCCAAAAGTGAATTCAGCACCTTCCTTCTTTAACCTGCCATCAGTCGCACCAATCCGTATATCGCTTTCTTCCGACTCTTCTCGGATTTCTGTTGATTTCTTTGTATGCTACGGCGTGGTCTTCATAAGAAAAAAAATCTCTGAGAAATAACAGAACAGCACGCTTTTGTTTCTTGCTACAGCGTTCCATCTTGGCGGGTAAGCGAGGCTGTATCAAATAAGACGCGAACCATTTATACGAGATCTTCGCGTCTTATGTAGGACGCGAAGGTATAAACGGTACAGTTCGCGTCCTATTTAAGTCGCGTCTTAGATAAGACGCGTCTTATTTCCTCCCGTATAAATGGCCCCTATTAGGGCCATTTATACGGGAGGAAATAAGACGCGTCTTATCTAAGACGCGACTTAAATAGGACGCGAACTGTACCGTTTATACCTTCGCGTCCTACATAAGACGCGAAGATCTCGTATAAATGGTTCGCGTCTTATTTGATACAGCCTCGCTTACCCGCCAAGATGGAACGCTGTAGCAAGAAACAAAAGCGTGCTGTTCTGTTATTTCTCAGAGATTTTTTTTCTTATGAAGACCACGCCGTAGCATACAAAGAAATCAACAGAAATCCGAGAAGAGTCGGAAGAAAGCGATATACGGATTGGTGCGACTGATGGCAGGTTAAAGAAGGAAGGTGCTGAATTCACTTTTGGCTCTCCCAGCCATCTTTTGCAAAGCTTTGCATCCAATTACGCTATCTAATCATAAGACAAGCTCATGTTTCTGTTGTTTTTATGCAAGCGCACTTGCAGTTCACGTCTTATTTAGGACGCGAAACCATTTATACGAGGAAGTTCACGTCTTAATTAAGACGCGGACAAAATAAGAACAGCTGAAAACCCTGTTCTAAGATAAGACGCGTCTTATGTAAGACGCGACTTAAATAAGACGCGAACGCTTATTTCGTACCATTTATACGATTAGTTCGCGTCTTATTTAAGTCGCGTCTTACATAAGACGCGTCTTATTTTCTCCCGTATAAATGGCCCTAATGTTTACGTTCCCTATGCACAATTGAACATAAAATATATTTTTGCAGTTGAACACTTGTGAAAATTGTTGTGTTAAAACTTTTTTTCTGTTCTGTTGTTGTCATAGCTGGAGGCAAATAAATTTTACGCGGTGGCCACCGTGATATATTTATTTATATTTTCTCTGTGTCTGCGTGAAATTATAATCTCATTTGTGTGTTCACAAATTGTACCGGTAATTGATGCACACCAAAGGCAGGTAGTAGAAAATGATCTTAACTGTCTTTTAACAATACGTGGGATGATAAGTTGAGAATTATGGTTTAGGTATATCTTTAGTCAGATAAGTTCTCATTATCCTCTCTTTAACATATTATACTGGTTTAAATTCCTCATTTGCTTTCAGTGGTTTCACCAAGTTTCACATTACTCATCATTATGAAAACTATGAAGGGCAAGAAGGTCTGTTCCTTTGAAAGACGCAGTATTCAGCTACGTGTAGGAATGTTGTCGTTACAGTACAATTCCTTCTTACAATGTGCTGAAGTCAGAAATACATTTCCACGTACAGCTATGACCATGCCATTTTGTTCCATTAGACAATTAATTCTTTGTTATCTACTGTATGGTAGTTTGACATCAGTTAAATTGTTCATCGGTAAACAGCAAATGTTCCAGATCCCAATTAGCTGACATGATTTTAAAGGGACAGTATTCAGCTGGGATTGTTGTCATATCACAGTAAAATTTCTTCTTGGAATGTTTTCAGATCAGAATTGCACGTTGATCACCTGCTGACCATGCAATTTTGTTTCATTTGACATTCCTGTTATCTACTGTATGGTAGTTTGATACAGGTGCATTGTTTAGCTGGAAACAGCAAGTCCCAGATGTTGCTATGATCTTCAGCTCTTGCAAATGCTTTGAATTATACCAGTATAAAAGCATCAGTGATTGTTCAGCTGCATTTGGGAGATCCTTTTGTCTTTTTGCATTGATAAATCTGTGTTGTGTTTTTCTTTTCCACACTGCTATAGTTGTTCCTGTAAATTGATGGAAAAGTTCATGTTATTATGAAAGGCTATATAACCTGCTTAGTCTTTTAGGCTGGATATATGTGTAAACTTACCTTCCTTGTGTGCTGAAGGGCCCAAGAAACTTAAGACAGGGAGGCCAGCCAGGAGGCTCCCTGTCTTGTTTGATGGTGGTTTTGGTGAATTTGTCTGTGGATGCATTATGGTTTAAAATTAGTATGAGCCTGTGTACTCCAAAATATAATAAATTAACCTGGAACCTTGTGCATGTATGTAACATGGTAAACATGTTATGCAAATAAAGTTGTTATGAAATATTACATATTTCAAAATATTATGTATGATGCTACAGAAGTCATTATTTTAAAAATGAAAATTACTACTTAAGTTTTCAATGAAATAAACAGTGGTTTGTGATCACTGAAGTATGACTCAAGGATCCCTGAAGAGTGTACAAAATGTGGAATATTGGTATAGATATGATCTATCAGTGAGCGATAGTCTGTGGTGTACTGCTTTATTAGCTGTGTATAACCTCTTCCTTCTATCAAACATCTTGTTAGTGCTTTTTGCTCAGAAGTCTTTTCTAACAAGTTGACATTAAAATCACCAAGGAGTACAACTGGGATGTCAGGAGTTGTTAATTTTGAGTCATGAAGATGATTTAGAGCACCGATAAAGTTTGCCAAATTCACATTTGAAGTGGATCTGTAAATACCAATAACATGCAGGTTTGGAATCGGTTGGTCAATAACTGTTATTGTTATTTCTACTCCATTGCAGTTAAATCTGTGGGGAATTGCTCTACAGTGATACTGGGCCTTAACATGGACAGCTGAACCATAGCAACTTCTGGTTGGTGATTGATTGTAGTCATTTCTGTATAGTGTAAATCCTTCTATGTTATACACATCATCTCTGTCCAATGCACAAAGTCTAGTTTCAACAAAAATGTTTACATCAGCTTTTTGAATGTTGTAATCACTTGGCACATCATCAATGTGAAGATGTACGGATCTAACATTATGAAATACAATTGTAATGGAGTCATTAATTTTAGAGTTTTGAGTGTCACTAAAGGTACAAGGTTTGCTTGGGACCTTAGTCTATTCATCTCATTCACAACCTTTTCATTTACCCTTATTTTATGCTCATTTAAGTTGATAATATGTAGACTCGAACTGTTACGAACTCGACTTAAGCCTACATAGTGCATGTGCTCTTGAGTGGAGCATGGGAAATTAACAACTACAGCATTTAGTGTGTCACCTAACAATGGTGAATCGTTTTTGCGCTTGCTGCTCTTAATGGGAACTGTCTGCGAAGAATCTGAACTTGACTTTTCCGATTTATTCTGAACTGCCTTGTTACTTCTAGAATTGGTGTCCATGTCCATATAATAGCTGTGGTGTTGTATAGATGAGAATTTTCTCTGCGTTGGTTTTTACCGATGTCAGCATCTGGAAATAATACCCATATAATACTAGGTCTACTAGAGTTTTCCACCCGATAGTCAATTTTTTTAATGACACATTCTGCACCATTTGTTAAACCATCTGTTACATTAACATTTGTAGTTAAATCATATTTTGCATTAGTAGCTATTGAGGTAAGTGAATATAAACCCATTCTTTTTGTTGGATCATTAGGTATTTTCTCCTTCATTTGTTTCTTAAGGTCATCAGATATATCTCCAACTACAATGTCTATTGCTTTTATCTGACATTTGTCACTTTCACATTTAGCATACATGCTGTTGTTGTGTGCATTTACTGATGCATTTGTAGTAAACAAATGGGTTGTTTCCATGAGGTAATTTTCATCTCCTGGGGCTGTGTGCAAAACCCTTTCCTTTAAACAATCTATATCCTGTTCAGAATGCTTTCCTTCTCTCAGACGGTTAAGTAACTCTGCAAATAGTTTATCATCTTTTTGCCTCATTATGTCTCTTAATTCAAATAAAGTAAAAAAGTCTGCCCACAAATTACTTGCCAGTCAAAAACAGGTTTCAACTGGAACAGATCACCAACAGTTATTCCAGTTATTCCGCCAAATGGTTCCTTGCTACCCATTATCTGTTGCAACCTTAGATTAAGGAAATTGAACATACCTGACTTCCTACCATTGAGATTTCATCAATGAATAGAACTTAAAGTTTTCTTAATTTTGCTCTTATTGTGTTAAGTCCGTCACTATCAAGTGCACAGTATTCTCACATCCCTTATTGGCTGGTATTTTAAAGGCTGCATGTAATGTGTTTCCTTTGATATTGAAAGCTGCTTTTCCTGTTGGAGCTGCTTTAACCCCGGGGGGGGGGGGGGGGTGGGGGGTACTCCCCTATATGGGCTATATAGGTACGTGCTGCGGAATAGGGTATGGTTTTTGGAGGTTCTCGATCCTTAAATAGGGTATCCTTTTCGGCTATGTTGGCATAGTGTCCCGGTGTGATCCTTAGATAGGGTGCCTAAATTTGTATCAGAAAAAATAGCAGGGTGTAAACACCCAGTTAAGCGGAAAACAAATGATCTGTCAAAGTTAAAGTATTGCCAAAGCGATTTTAAAAAGATTGTGTTTTTGAGTTGATCTGTTCAAGCTATTTGAGTTTTTGTTCTTCCCTTGCATAGGGTGTTATTTTTCGGTTTTGGGCCTTAAATGGGTATCAATTTTCGTTGGATTGTTCCTTAAATAGGGTCAGGGTTTAAGACCCTTCGCGGCACACACCTATCCGGACTTTATGGGAGTACCCCCCCGGGGCTTTAACCCATTGACTACCGGCTGTTTTTACATTTTCAGAGTGATTTTCCACCTATAAACGATTAATAGCAATTCGTGACTCTTTATTTGAACTACCAGGGAAAAGTGGTGCTGTCCTAAGCCACTGGAGGCTCAAGGTTTCTGAAAGCGTCATTTTGACGTAGCTATTTTTTATCCGTGAAGTGACAACAATGGCCCAAGTTCGGTTTGCTTGCGATTTCTGCTAAATTTACAGCCATTTTTCATCTTTAGCGGCTGCCTGATGAGCATCATTGAGCGTGACGGTAGCTAAGAGTCCACTTTCTCAAAGAATCGAGCAAGGTGATGTACTTTGTTGTTGAATTTGGCTTGTTACTCGACGAACTGGGAATTTGGCCGGTCAAACACTTAGTACATTTGGGACTCGACTATTGATGAATTTCTTGACCTACCGCCACATATTTTGGAATTTCTGAGTACTGAAGATGACCACAAGCAGGAATTTTTGGCAGTAGGTCGGAGTGGCTGTAGTTTATATGTGAAAGAATTGGGAGAAGGAACGGGTGCTGTCAAAAATTCTCGTCATTTCCCAGCATGCAATGTGGTCTAGATGTTGAAAATGGCGGAAAGGCCTGAATGCACTGGAACAAAAGGCTGTATCTACGCTCGGGAGAAGAATATGAACAAAAAAAGTCA
Source organism: Pachyseris speciosa (assembly GCA_016490735.1). Taxonomy (NCBI): domain Eukaryota; kingdom Metazoa; phylum Cnidaria; class Anthozoa; order Scleractinia; family Pachyseridae; genus Pachyseris; species Pachyseris speciosa. The sequence goes on from JAEMWC010001629.1 coordinate 79,230, forward strand.
TTTCTAAGCTAGAAAAAGGACTGAATTTCGTTATGATGGTTGAAGTTTGGTTTTTTGGCGATTATTTCCTTAAAAAAACATGAAGGCAAAAAGGGGCAATTTTTGTCGTTTCTCTTTGACGTTAAAAACGGTCAGTTTCGTTCTTGTCCAAACTCGAAAGGCCATATTTGTTAAAAATTTCTACGTTTCTTGCATTTATTGGATATCCAAATTTAAAGGGCTTTCCATTTCAGCCTTGTCCCCTGAGGGATACCGCCCCTCGGGATACATGAGCAAGTCCCAAGGCTAAGGTCATCGATTACAATTTACGTTATAAAAATAGTGCCCGCACGTTGATTAACACAGAACGTTTTAAGAATACATTTATCAATAGATTAACTTATAAATACGATCTTCACATGTGATCTAATACCATACTTAATTATGATTTCATTTATGTAACATAAGATATGTAGTTTTTATCTTATGATGAATAAAGACATTATTATTATTATTATTATTATTATTATTATTATTATTATTATTATTATTATCATTATTATTATTATTACTTTAGGGTCCCCTGGGCGCGAATATTTCGGCTTCTCAACATCGAAGTTTATTTGGACTTTGTTAAGCCGAAGCGGGGAGGGGTGGTGAGGACACTTTCACTTCCGTCTACGGTCCACAATTTCCGTCTACGGTCCACAACTTCCGTCGACAGCATACCCTCACGATACTCATTCATTGCTTGCGCATCCGCGCGCATGAATGAGACAAAAATGTCCATTGACACCAAAATTGATTGGTTATGAGTGATTTCTTGATTATTCCTGTCTGTTTGGCCAGTAAAATTGTTAGTTTTACTGAAGGCATTACCAAGTTAAAAAACCAACAAGTTAAAAAACGTTCAATAACCAGACATGTACCAAGAAACGATTAACCAAACAAGAATATATAAACAATTTAGTACTGATAGCTGAGTTAATCTTTTGTCTCACGATTGAGTCACAAAGATGTGGCTCGCGACGTTTCGACCGCTATACTGCTGGTCTTCATCAGGTGACGGTGTCGACTGGCTGCGTGTGAGTATAAGAACCACCGTGGCTGGTGGTGATTGGTGCGTTTCGATCCTCGTTTAGGCTGTTGTTGATTGGAGGATTTCGATTCTTGTCGTTCAGACTAGAAATTGTTCCCTCAGCGGTCCGCTTTGGTACTGATCGGATGTTGTGGTGTTTGATCGTGGACATCCACGCTTCAGGAATAGTTATCTCACATGAAACTAATTATTGTGCAGTTGCACTGATATAGAAATTTGATGTAACAGTATGTCAACTCTTAAGGTGTACATGAAAAATCGGACTGTCTCAATCAGCAAAAAACTGCACAACAATTCTTGCAGTTATCTGTGGAACTGAGTGTAAACATGTTTACGTTCGCGTGAACATTCGATTTCTCTTCGACAGAGCGATTAATATCAGCCTAAAAAAAAAAGGGTTTATTGTCATCAAACGAGGGTTTATTGGCCTCAAACGAGGGCTTTTTGTTCTCAAAAGAGGAATGATACAGTTAATCTTACACGCAAATGCAGTCCGCTTGAATTGATCACAACGGCTTCGACAACTGAACGCCTTTAAGCTTATATTTGTTCGAAACCATCGACCGAAGGGCCAGTTTACATGGAGGGAGGGTGCCCCGGCTAACCGAGTTACCTGGCTAACCGAGCTACTCTGGGAGGGCCAACTTTTCATACTTTTCTTTACAAAACGCATTGAAGCGTTTACATGCTAGACAGGGTAGCCCGCCATCCCGGGGCACCCTGTCTACTTGCCCGGGGCACCCTTCTAGGCGGGCTAGCTTTTTGCCATGTAAACGGTTCGTGCCGGGTTATCCCGGCTAGCCGAGGTGAGAAGACCGTGAAAGCAGCGATAAATTTTAGGTCAACTTTTAAAGTTAACTGCCCCTGGTGACAACGATCAATTACCAGAGTTCAAAATAACGACCCTACACACTAAAAAGCGGCCGCTAACGGAATGAGCGATCAACAAATTGAACTTACCGTTAAAAAAATACTCCTTCGTCCGCCATCTTGTTTGCTGTTCTCACGGCCGATCTAAAAATAGCCCACTGACTATCCCGGCTAGGTGAGTTGCATGTAAAGGCGGGCTATGTTTCAACCCTGCTGGCCGAGTAACTCGGTTAGCCGGGGCACCCTCCCTCCATGTAAACAGGCCCTAAACAGGGGCACCCAACGAGCCAAACCAGCCAAAAGTTGTAGAAAGGCATTTTTAAGTACGTTATGGTGTTTGAAGTCTGTTTAAAGTGATGTTTTGGTTAGCTAGAAAACTTTGATCTGTTCGGATTCCCTAGCTGAAATGTTAATTGCCCGAAAATTTTAGGGAACAAAATCTTTCTTTGAGAAAATATTAGCTGAAATGAACTTTCTAGGGAACCTTTTTTTCTTTCCGAAAATGCTAGCTGACGTTTTTTACTGCCAAAAACAGCAATAGCGACCTTTCCGAAAACCTCAGGGGTTAAGATTGCCACATTACGAATCTTTTAGGCCACGTTTTACTTACGAAAAACCGAGTGCACTCTTTAATCGACACCGAAAGCCTTAGCCGAACTACCCTCCACCGAACAGATATTTACCGAAACTTGTCTTTGGGTGCCCCTGCCTAAAGTATTAAAAGTGGTAGAACACTTGCAATACCTTTTGCTTTATTGATTCAATGCATGTTAAGAAGAGTTGTAGCAAGTGTTAAAACCAAATCTAGAATAATTCAACGTAAAACATACCAGCGGCTTCGAGTCATCAGCTACAAGAATCTTCAGCAATGATTCCCACGTGGCATTTTCGGATGAAGCTTGTCCACGAAAAATTTTCATTAGATACGATGTATTCAAGTTTTCGAATCAATCGAGGAAAATTGCAGCAGCATTTGTCGATACTCCGACGTGCCCATCTTGTTGTCTGTTTGCGTATCCACGTTTTCGAATCGATTGAAGAAAATTGAGTCGATACTCCAACGCAATTGTGGACAGTGAACAGCTCTGAGTAGATAGAGTCTAGAGCACATGCGCACTAGACTCAAAAACTGAAATCCCATATGAATTGAAAATATATGGGAAGATAGATGTACTCATTTTACTCCCTAAAGGGGCTTTATTTTCCCCAAACGGGGCTCAGTAACTCCATCGAAGGGCTCTTTTTCCCCAAATGGGGCTGATGAAGCTTAATGTCGTTCCTTCCAAGCGAGGTGGACACTTGACAGATTCTGTGTATAACAAGATCAGGCCCAAGCATAAGCAACCACCTAGAATTTATGGCCTTCCTAAGATACACAAGGCCAACACACCACTGAGACCTATAGTCTCTTGTGTGAACACCTTTGCTTATGATCTGTCTTCCTACTTAGCCGATGTATTATCTCCCCTAAAAGGGAACTCAGAGTACACAGTTGACAACTCAGCTCATTTGTGTCCATTGTGAACGGTGAAAGGATACTAGAAAACGAGATCATGGTGTCTTTTGACGTAGTGTCTCTGTTTACGAACTTTCCAATCGAAGGAGCAGTACAGACTGCACTGCGAAAACTAGAAGCTGACCCGTGCCTTGCGAACCGCACGACTTTAACACCTACGCAGATTCCAGACCAAAACTGAACATTTCAAAGCGCTCTCCAAACAGGAACACACATCAGCTGTTGCTGATCATATTATGACTACTGGTCATAATATAAAATGGGATCATTTCGAAATCCTCGCGTCAGGAAAAACTGATTACCATTGCAAGATAAAAGAAACCTTGTTACTCGGGCTGCCCGCGTCTCGCGCGGAGCCCGAGTCTAAAATTACCGACGGTTCTTCTTTTTCGTCGTCGAGTATCATCGACAAAGCTCACTTCCGGCGTTTCTGCGCAAGCGCTAACTATTTTTAACAGAGTGATGCCTGTTGTCACGTATCGGAAAATGTCGATTCACCTTGTGTCTTTTGAAGTCTGAACAAACAATATGTTAAGAGAAGTGTCTATGCGAATGTTTGCAAGTTCAACGGCGAGAAGAAAGCTTTTAACATGAGTAAACTTAACTCCAGATGGACTGCCGTGTTTCCTCGTGTCTGCTTCAGTAGACTGCGAGTAGTCTCTAATTTTGGCGATGGATTGTGGGGCGGGCGAAAGACACGTGCGCGCGCGAAGTTGCGAGGAGACGCGACGCGAGGGGAGCGCCAAAAATTAGAGACTACAGACAAAGGGAGTTTGACCTTTCACGGCCGAGTGATTCGGAAGTGTAAATCTCATATCAACAGCAAGAATGATGCCTGTTGTCACGTATCGGAAAACGTCGATTCACCTTGTGTCTTTGAAGTCTGAACAACTAATATGTTAAGAGAAGTGTCTATACGAATGTTTGCAAGTTCAATAGCGAGAAGAAAGCTTTTAACATGACCACAATTTAACTCCAGATGGACTGCCGTGTTCCCCGTATCCGCTCCATTGAGATGTACATTTTGTTGTATAACTCAAGTACGGGATGTCACACACCCCTGAGACTTTGACAGGTAGTTTATTTACTATTTTCCCACAATATCTCAATTTCTGGACTTTAATTTTTGAATGATAAGCGATTAGTTTTTACAAATGTACTAGCGTCACTTGAAACTGTCCAGAAACGTTCCTTACTTGTGTTTCAAATGACCCTGGATTGACGTATTTGTAAACAGTATCACTCTGCTAATCAATTTTCTACTCACATTTCACCGAGACTCCATTAACGTTTATGCGAAAAAATCCTACATCGTTCGATAAGCGTTTCCTTTCTCAAACAATTATCCATCGAAGCGAAAACAAGTGTGCTTAGTTTTTTTTTGGAATCAATACACTATTTTTATCACCTTGCATAACGATAAACCTCTGTGGCCTAAAGGTCATTGTTCCTGCCTGTGACGCAGCTAACCCGGGTTCGATGTTTTTTAGTGGTATATATCACGGGCTTTATTTTTTCTGTTTCTCTTTTTCTTGTTCTTTTAGAAATAGTTTTGGCAAGTGTTATAATTATTGTTCTCAATGGTTGAGCTGTATTTTAAAGGAATATATGTTGATAGGGGTCTAAAGAAATAGACTCCAACACAAGCTAAACACAATAATGCGTCCGATGTAAGAAAGACAGACTTCCCTCTATTCTTTTGTTTAGCGCTAAGTTAGGGATACAATACTGTTTTTTTGCAAGCCCGCGTTTAGGCTAATTGTAGCCTCTTGTTTATACAAGAAATGAACCCGACTTTAAACGCTAATCTTACCAGTGACAAGATGTCACTTTATTAGTTTGTCACTTCTATTTTTAGTCTTACCCAGATCACTCGCAATTTCTTTTTAAATATAAACAGTTTTTCATGTTATAACGGTTACTTTTGAAAATGTGTGTTGCCACATACGAAACGTCAAGTCAAATTTCATAAAATGCATTGCTTCACCATGTTTATAGCCACTTTATGTGTTGTTTTTCTTATAAAACTTCGATGGCCGAAGGACAAGAGTCTCTATTTATCTTAAATTTTTTAATATAACTTTTTTTTATATAAAACGCAACACCCCGGCCCCGACATCGACGTGACCGACCCCGAGTCGACGTTTTACCGACACCTAGCGGGGGTGTCTCATTCCTAACCTGTTCCAAACGGATGTCCGAATACGGTTTAGAAATTGTCGTGCGATGCGCAGCTGTCTTTGTACCTGTAAGTACAGCGTCGAATTACAACAACTGGGTGACTAGCCTGCGAACGCAGACGTATTTCCGGCTGTCACTGGTTCCGCCGAAAATAACGTCTGCGAACTCGAGCCAGATATTGATTTCCGTGACGTCAAAACTTTTGTTTTGTTATTGACCATTAAAATTCACCGATAGAATATGACACTCGCGTACACGCGCGACGCCGCGGGAACTTTTAGAGTTCGCAATGAGCGCCATCGAAACATCGAAGAAGATTTTAACTTCCGAGGTTTGTTTTCTTTTCAAGGCAAAAGTTTCCAGTGAAGAAAAGATAAAGGTGTTTGGAAAAAGTATACTGGCAATTCACTCATTAATTCTGCGTTCAACTGAAGTCGATCTGTCCGCTTACGTCGGGAGCGATCTTGCCGCCATTTGCCGCACCAGATGTTATAATCGTCTGCTTCGAGCTTTGGACAGAGTAGGAGCTTTTGGACAGAGCTTTGGACAGAGTAGGAGACATTGAAAATGAAATCAGAGTAGGAGCTTTTGGACAGAGCTTTGGACAGAGTAGGAGACATTGAAAATGAAATCAAACAAGATTTCAAAAATGATGGCCCGTTCCGAGTCAAAAGACTCGCTAAAGAGTCAGGACAAAAGCCAGAGGCGAAAAAGAGCTTAAAGTTCGAAGATGCAAATGTAAACAGCAGTCCATCGCAAAGTATCGGCTGGAATTGGCACCTTTCCTTTTACAAGCCCTTCTCTGCCTCCCGCTTTCACTTTTGGTGCTGTTAGCCCTATTGCTCCAGTAGCCACGTTTCCAAGTTGTGCTTTTCTTGCTCCAAATGGCTTGCTGCAAAACGCTTTCGGAGGAATAACACCAGGTTTTACTAGCCGACTGTTGACCTCCACGCCACAGAAACAAGTCGAGTTTCAGAAACCAGAACGACCCATTGCAGATACTAAGGAGACTAAGGTACCTCTTACTGTAGCATATCCAAGTAAATCTGTTCACAAGGAATTGAAAGATGATTTTGCAGTTCTCGGCAAAGCAATTTCTAATGGATCTCCTCAGAAAATTGTAAGAGCTGTGCTAAAAAGTGTCACGTACACTTCGAAAGATTGTTGTCGTGAAAGTGCTCCAGCTGATGAACACGCAGTTAAATGACATTTGTTCCAGAAAACGGCCATCTATTCTTAGAGCTAACACGAAGGAGGAAATCGCGAACTTCGATTTCGAGAAAGTCTGTCTTGAGTGGAAGGAGAGAGCACCGATTTTATATGTTTTCCTCATGACATTTGATTTGATTTATTTAGAGTTGAGTTGATTTAGTCTCCCCAATTAGTAGAGCATCTGTGCTCGGCTAAATACATTTGAGACTTAAATAAAGTTAATATTAATATTATTACATAAAACTGTAAAAACGAACGATAAAATCCGACGTTTCGGAGTAGTCATGACTCCATTATCAAGGAAAATATAAACGAGATCATGCAAATTACAGCATTTAAAGCGATTTTGGCGCGAAAAAATTAACATAAGAGGGTGCGAAGATTATAAAAATACTTTCGCACGAATGGAGTCTGATTGCACGTTGAGATTTGGCTTTAAAGCTCTTATAAAAAGCATTTCGTACACTAAGCAGTCTAAATTTGCTTAGTGTACGAAATGCTTTTTATAAGAGCTTTAAAGCCAAATCTCAACGTGCAATCAGACTCCATTCGTGCGAAAGTATTTTTATAATCTTCGCACCCTCTTATGTTAATTTTTTCGCGCCAAAATCGCTTTAAATGCTGTAATTTGCATGATCTCGTTTATATTTTCCTTGATAATGGAGTCATGACTACTCCGAAACGTCGGATTTTATCGTTCGTTTTTACAGTTTTATGTTTTAAGAAACCTCTTTTAATATTAATATTAATATTATTATTATTATTATTATTATTATTATTATTATTATTATTATGACGTGTGCAGCCATATAAAAAGAAAAAGCTCCTGAATGGCTCACAAGTGTAGCAGTTTCAGGATCAATCCTCCTGAAGCAGTGCAACTCGCATATGAATGGCTGTGCTACAGTTATTGGAATCCTTATTAAGTCAAGATCTTTGGAGGTGAGAGCATTTTATTAAGCTTTTATTCCGGTTGTAATATTATTCTGTCTGAAAAATCGAATGACTTCTTTTAACCCTTTCACTCACTAATTCTCCTTACCGACGGATATACATTTGATTTAAATTTTAGTTCGGAGAATTTGGTATTCAACCAGACAGCATCCCAGTTGGTGATTTACTTTATTTCCTTTGCCTGTTTGGTGATCAGATATGAAGAACTTACATACATACATACATACATACATACATACATACATACACTTTATTGAGCTTCCCTGAAAAGGGATTTTCAGCATCAATGTTAAAATTAAACAGGTCACTAAATTAATTTTTTGAAATTCATAAACTGAACACTCCTGGCCCCAGTTTTTCGAAGGCTGGATATTAGCCACATGATAAATCTCTATCCAGTGGACAGCGCGGTTTATTTTGAAAAACATTTACCCACTGGATAACAATTTATCCTGTGTACAGCCTTATCCAGTATTTAAACGACTGGGCCAAGTGAGGAAAGAGTTAAAGTGCCCATGTCACTAATTTTTTTTATTTTTCCATTCAAAAGGCGACATCAAAAAAGGAACTTCTGCGAAAAAATTTTTCGATTTGAACGAAACGCGAATTTTTTATGAATTTTTCAATCCTACTTTTGTTTGGTACATCCCTTCCGCTGATCGAGAAAGTACGGGCTCGTCTTTGACGTCATATGACGTAGTTTCAGGAACGCTTGTTGCAGCGGCTCATGTGTTTACTATAAACGAAAGGCCAACGAAAGAGGTTATCGAAGTTGTTTTCATCGAATAGTGACTGATTTGTTAATGTCTTCTATAGAGAGTGCTTCTGAAACAGAAAGCGACCGATATAGTAGCGTTAACGAAGAATATCCAATCGAAGTTGAAGCGAGTGATTGCGTTTTGGAACTCGACGAGTCGCCAACAATTGATAATTCGCTAGAACCTTATGCCGATGAACCCTTAGCGGATGAAGAATGGATTGCAAACTATAAGAAAGAGAAAGAGGAAAAAGATCAGCTAGAAAATGAGCTGAACCAACGCTTGGAAAATGCTGTACGTGTCCAAGACTGGTAAGTTAACTTCTATTACTAGTAACTTGGTCTCGCTTTGTCGTCGTGGACATAACTTACAAGAAGAGGAGTAACCACATGTGAATTTCTTGACTTTTAGGTGTACCTGTGGTAATTGTAGCCTCGAATTTGCAATAAACATTAGCGAATGCTACTGCTGCAAAGAAATTGAAGGCTGTTGTGAGGCGCTGTCAAGTGAAATTGTTCAGGATGATCTTGAAGAGGGACAAGAGCTGAACTGTATCACCGATCATCCGGGATTTAGGCCAGTTTGCCTGGAGAAGTGGAGCCTTCGATTAGCGAGTGGCAAATATCGAACCAAGGCGAAGCAAGCCTACAAAAAAACTGGATCTGAGGAAAGGTGCGGTGTATCTTTTCTTTAAAGTTTTCACATCTTTGTTTCCTTGTTTGAGGTCGTGAACCATTTCAGATTGCTGATTCAAAGATGTAACTATGGACGTATTGTTACACATCTAGTACCATGACTGGAATTGAATTTTGTCGAGGCACAACCCATACATTCCTTCTGAGCCAAGCTAGACAAGTTCTGAATTTTTGTCGATTCCTGTGTGTTTGCTTTTTGTTATTAATAATTTACTATTTTAATATAAATTAAGATATAACCCTGTGCACCCTCTGACTGGACCAAAACTCATGAAGAAGCCAGATCTGTCTTACACTGTGATAAAGCACTCACATTCGAGAACACTTGGGAAACATTTCCTACCTTTCCTTCATGTTCTCAAATGCCCGTCGTGTTTTATCAGTGTAATACAGGCTTGGGCTTCTCTATTTGTTAACTACTAAGGACGCTGACCACTTGCTAAGAGTCACGGCACAGATGGAGAGGAAGTATTTGGAAAATATTGTAATAGAGTTTGACCCTGATGCACTCCGATTGGTCGAAAAACCCATATTTTATCAGTGTAAAACACAGAAAAAGCGTGCTTTATTGTCTTGCGCGTCTGAAATCTGTGCCATAAAGCAAATGAAGAAGCCTAAGCTGTGTATTACACTGATAAAACACTCCATACATTTGAGAACACTCGAGAAATGTAGAAAACACGAGCTGCAGAGGAGTGTTTTCTACATTTCCCTCATGTTGTCAAATGCCTGTCATGTTTTATCACAGTGCACTGCATGGCTTATGCTTTATTTGTGAAATAAATAAATTGGTGAGTCAGGATATTTTCTTTCGAAATTTTTTTCATACGTACTTACAGTTGTGGATGTTTTTTTTTTCTTTGGCCTATCACTGATGTCGAATGAAGTGCATTTATATATTATATTTTTGAAATTCATTAGTATTTTTTGTTCTCTCCTTCTCTAGGTATCTCAGAGCAATAGCGTATAGGGAATTTACCAGGCTTGTATATGGCTACTTGGGAAGAAAAGAATTCCTCTTCCTGCTTGTGCATACTCTGCCATTAGGACGACATTTAAATCTGATGAGGATGAGGAGTCAGCTGGCTTCCAACTAGGAGAGTTTGACTGATAGTTATGTCAAGTTTTATTTTGAGCAATTAATATTTAGTAATGATTATATTTACTGTAGTGATTTAGTAACTGCTATATGTTAAATTTGCACATACTCTCCCACAGAAAGTTTTGTTTGAAAGTTTTTAGACCCCATGGCTACTGGAATACTGAAATGTTCATTACAGTGGTTTGTAATACTATGTAACTCCCAAACTTCCACATATCCATTTTCCCTTGAATTCCAATTCAGAGTGTTAACTAGCAGTTCATTTTTTTCAAAATAGCCTCTTCCTCTTCCATTCAGTCAAAAGTACCACATACATTATTCAAGTAATGTGATCGAACAGTAAACCCCCTGGAAAAGTCTGAAGCCACCAAAAAGTTAAAAAGTTTTGGTCTTAGTCTCCAACCCCCAACTCCTTGGAATTTCTGAGATCCCTTTGTGGGATGGAGATCTGCATATATTCTGGAACCAGACACTTTCACTATAAATGAGCTTCAGTCTTCTGCTTTATTTAATAATTGGAAAACAACTTATTGATAAGGCAAATGGTTGGTTAAAAAGATAGAAAGTAAATCATAATAAAGAACTGATTCCAATTCAAAAACTTGGCAAGTATGGAGTAATTTGAAGATTTCCTTTAAAGTGGCACTACAACAAGTTTTAAGTTCTGATTTTAAAAAGAAATCTGTTCATTTTAACTAGAATTTTCTTACTTATAGGTCTGCCATTACTAACTTCAAAATCTTGAGAGAGCTGGGTCAAGGAGAAAATAATGTGAAAGACTCACTAGTTTGAGAATGCAGTACATCTGTACACAGCTGAATTAATATGCAGCACTGGAATTTTGGGCTTTCAGACTGGGAAACCCATGTTTTCATGTATAATAAATTGCATTTACATGCTGAAATTTGAAGCTAGTGAGTAAATGACATCATATTCGCTAGAGCCAGCTCTCTGAGGTCTAATTGGTCACTTTTGAATGCGAGTAATGGCAGACTGTGAAATCCAATTACACTAGGTGTTAAGCGAACACACTTTGAAAATCTGAAGGAAGAAAGGAAATGATTTTTTGATCACAGTACCACTTTAAAAACACTAAAAACAAAACAAACTACTTAGAAAGGAAAGCAAATCCAAAAACACACACTCCATTTGATGGTCATTTGCATTTCTATTTTCTATTTCTGGGACAATCGGTCACAGATTTGTGCCCTCTCATTGGGTTTCTGCAGGCCGAACAGAGTGGACGTGCTCTTGTTGGTTGCTCTGTCCTTTCAGTTGTTACTTGATCTGACACTGCAACAAGAATAAAAATACTTGTTTTCTATATTCTTTGATTTGTAAAAATGTTTTTCCTGTGTATATTTGTTGTAAATCCAATTACACTTGTAACTCCTACCATTATAAGTTTAGGACTACTTAACTCAAAGCGAAAGTGGTGTTATGAAAAATTAAACATCTTTTGTGTCGAAGATCATAGAGTTATTACCTCTTTTCAAGAATGAAGTTGGGATATAACAAGCTAGTCATGAAGGAAAGTAAGACTCTTAAAGATGATTTGCAGTCCGTTCTGCGCACTCTGGAGAGTTTACTACTTTTGTTTTGTTTCATGTAAGACATCAGAAAACGTAGCATTTTGCAGCTACTTACATAAAGTAAATTCAAAGTTTCATGTCAACCACCATTATTGATGCAAAGTTTTATGCTTCATTCTTTCTGATATCACTTGATTGAAAACCTTCATAGCTGTAAAACTCAAGGAAACTGTTGGAAACAGAATTGAAAATGCACCTCAAAGATACAGTAAGCGGTTTGTAACAAAAAACCTATCTGCATTTCATCGTGCGAGACTCGCAAACATTAGAGTGCCAAGACTGTGCAGTACGGACTGGAATTCATCTTTAATATAAAGTTTCCATTGCAGCATGTACCTGCTGCAGTGGGTGGCACATCCTTTGAAACCATGCCTGAGCGTTCTATCTGTTTCCTTATGGCCTCCTCCCGGGGTTGCTTATCAAGCATGGTGTTCATGGGTGCTGGAACAATAGTTTTCAGTTCATTGCATGTTTCCTGAAGTTGCTGCTTGCTTAGGCCCAGGAAGAATTGGAACAGTTCACCAACATAATCTAGAAATTGTAAAAAACAGTTCGCGTAAAATGTGGATATAAGTCAGTCAGTCTATAAAATTCTTGCTTGGAGTTTGGGACTAGCATTAGCAGTAGATGGCTTCTCTTTTTTTTCTTTAAGATTACAGCAACAATCAATTGCAAGAACTTGGGTTAACATGATAGAATTCATAAATACCAAAGTTCTGTTCAGTTTTCCTATTTCTGACAGTTCCTTCCCCATTCTTAAACTTTGGGTAGGTAACTTTGACTGACACACTGCCATCTTGGTTTACTTTGTCTTCTCTGTGAAGGTTGTAGTTGAAATGCAGTGCAGCCAATATGTGTCTACAAGACATAAACAATGCAACTGATGAAAATATGGCCAAACATGTACACTGTACCTATGATGCTGTAGGGGTTAAATGGGAGAGAAATCATGTGCCACTGTTGATAAACCATCACAGCAGCACTGTTAAAGATACCAACAGTTTAATTCTCTCACCTGCAGTACATTCCAAGATAGGAATAAGCAATTATCTTTGGTGCAAACTGGTTCAACACCGAGTGGAAACCTTCCAGGCAATCCGTTTGTGCACTTGGGGAAGCTTTCATTATGCCTTTTTTTAGACTGTCAGAAGTGAGGGCCTTTTTTACTTTATCATACACGGTATGCTCTGAAATGATAAAACTAATTATCTAATAACTATAAATACATGTCATAAACACTAATCAGTTAGCTTTATTGTGGCAAAATTTAACATTGGCTGTAACACTTGATTGAAGTGTTGATTCTTGTATTTGCAAGCAGGCAAGATTAATTACAATATTTCTGCAAAATTATGTATTTTAGCCACGAATTTCAGGGAAAATAGTAAGAGGAATCACAATCAATACCTGGGTCAATCCATTTACGATCAGGGATGTCTCCATGTGCACACTTGTTGAAAAGGGGGTCATCCAAGTTAGTGTGCTTATTAATGATGTGGCTAAGGAATGATTTAAACTTTGCCCATATGACCTTTCCATTACCATCTTGTGTGGATGTTGCACTCCAATACAAGTGCCTCTCACAGGGCTTCACCCATGGCTGCAGTTCTTCATTTCCCTTTTCTTTTGTCAGTTTGTTTAGTAATTTGGTGATCTCTGTTGAAATTAAATGAGTACGAGCACTATCAATACATACCATAAGAAAGCATAACCAAATGCAGCTTGCCCTATAGGATTGGATTGAATTGTGGCTTATCTGGGGCTTTTTGGCCAGTGGACATAATTCTTGTGAGCAAGATAATTGTATAAACACTGTGACAAGTGGAAAACAAATTACTTCAGATACAGTAAAATAGAACCTATTATTGCTTAGAACACTACAATAAGTGACAAAAGTAGTTGAGACATTTAAAACAAGCAGTCAGGGGGGGGGGGGGGGGTGACACTCGCTTGCCAAAACTATAGTCAAAATTTGCCGATGGTGCTAAAAGCTGTGAAGTGTCCTTTTGTTGCTTATTGAGGTCATCACGAAATCACAAAACACCACAAAATGCAGAGATTACAATGTATACAATACCCTACAGAATAACTATTGATCATACTCTTTTTAAGATGCCAGAGATCAAAGTAATGTGTGACATGCGATAAAACATTCTTCATGTGACTTGCTATTTGGGTATGCCTGTCGGATATGAAGGCTGCAATCACAATGCCAAATCCCGCCAGGAAGTCCATGCATTTTTGGAAGCCCATGAACTCCATGGCAGGGCTGCTTCCAGCTTGATTTCTCTGACAACAAAAATGGAAAAAGGGCAAGTTAAAAACTGAACATGTGTTCTAAAATAGTTTTAGTAAAGTTTCAAAAGATTTAGACAATAAGAGGTTATGGTAGTAATAGAAAAGCAAAACACTAGGATACAAGAACAACACAAGCACATTCTAAAAAATCTTGCACTAACAAGAATTTTTTTACAATGTTTTCTGCACTTATGTCACCATCTATCATACACAGATGGTACTATTACAGTTACACACAGGGCTATCGTTCCCTCTCAAGTAGTCTGTTGTACATGCTACCCTTAGCATTCAGGTTGATATGTATGTATATTTCCATGAGCACCATAAAACAAGACAGTCATTTCGAAAATAGCATACCTGTACAAGTGCAAAATGAATGATGCCTGGCAATGTGCAACAGAAGATTGTGTATGCACAATACTTGGCACAATGGCCCATGCTGTCGTGGCGCCCGTCACCCGAGAGTGTTATGCCTCCCATATCTTTCAGGCAAGTCAACAGGTTTGTTTGATATCTTTTCCAAAACAAGTGTACTGTAGGAATCAGCATATTCTAAAACAATCAAAGAAATACATATCTAGTCATGTGATATAAAATTTTCATAGTCCATTTGGATATGAAAGAGCAGTTAGGTCCAAGATTGAATGCAAGTATTGTTTAATTAGTACTTCATATTTGGCAGGGTTATTTGACCTTTTATTACTTCCGGTGTGACAGAATTGTGTGTTTTTTGGTGAACTTTTACCCATGAAGGCACTTTGTCATGATTGTCATAGGGAATTTGAATCTCATTTGCACTCAACTCTTGACATATCTGAGGAAGTGAAAGCAAAATTTGAAAACTATTTATTTCATGGCCAAAAAGTCCCTAAAAACAAAAACAAAACAAAAAACAGATTGAAAAAAAAAAAAAAAAAGAACACGTTGTAGCCAAATGGCTTGTTTAACTGGCTCCAGCTGGCATGATACCTGACCTTAACTGACTCTGCTCAAAATAAGGTTTTTCTCTTTCACAATGATTTCTTACCCGTTGGTGTCGGAAGAACGTGCTCAATGAAATGCAGGCCAGACCCATATGCAAGAAGATCTGTCTAACTTTTGTAAACGATCCACCGGCAAATAACACAGCCATGGATATCAGGAAGTTGCCAGCAAGTATCTTAGTGCCTGGAATGAAAGGCTGACTGCTCCAAATGAACTCCTTTCTGCAACTGGAATTGGTACACACAGTTTTAATAACTATTGCAGTCCCAGTCTGTTCAGCTGTCATCTCAGGCTTCTTTCCTGTGCGGCAAACATGGCAGAACTGAAAGAGCAGTAGCAGTTTCGACAGAAACACTATATACTTAGGTTCTGTTCTGACATCAGGATAGGAACTTGATAGGGGGATCCTGCCGATAAGATGCAAACAAGAGGGAAGAAAGTTAATCACATGGCTGTTCATTATGCATCAGTTGCACTAGATGCTGTACATTTACTAAATAAATACCTGTATGAATGTTTCCCTATAATATTGCTTATCAAGGTTTTAATGTTTGTCTGTACCTCCTGCTTTTCATTTGAGTCTTCCCCTCCTCTGTCTCAGTATCCTCTGCACTTTCACTGTAGAGCTCTTCATCAGACACAGAGGAAAAGTCAGGTTCTTCTTCAATAGTGTCAGCATCATCCTCCAGGTCGTCATCATCCTGGTCACTGCCAAGGAAGTCCTCGACAATTTCCGAGTCCTGACACTGCTCTTGTTCTCTTGCCATTTCCAACTTGAGAGCTTGAAGTTCATGTGTCAGACTGTCAACTGGGAATGAAAATAGATTTTTTGTTAATTATTAATTTTATTTAAAAAATGTAAATTTCTCTCAAGAATCTAAAAAAATCATTCTTACAAACCTTTACGCTTGAGCTGCCTTTTTTGGCCTTTACACGTTTTCAGGGCTTTTCTTGCAGCATCCAACTGTCCCTTCATTACATCATTTTCTCGTAGGAGGGTACTGTTTACTTCATCAGCAAGTGTCTGGGTGGATGTCCCCTATGTTAGTGAAGTTGTGAAAAATTAGAAACCTTGGTTGTTAAACTGACATTTTTTCAACTAAGGGCTTGTTCACATGGAGGTGGGGGACCCCAGGTAGGTGAGGTCCCCCGCCTTGGTGGGGTTACCAATCTCTCCATACAATCTCTCTTTTTCACATGAGAGGTGGAGCACCTCACCTAGGCGGGTTGCCCGGTCAGCCGTGCCAGGTAACCTGCTTAGGTGGGGTAAGTTTTCTCCATGTGAATGCTGAAGGTGGGGTGGGGTGATGTTTAGCTGGGCACTGATCCATTACAAAACCAATTGAAAGGCTGACTGGACGGCTAAAAATGTTAAAATTCAATGCCCAATATTTCGGTTAGACAGGACTAACCTTCCTCAGGGGCTACACTAAATAGGAAAGATTTTGAGCAGGGCCTGCCGGCGATGTACACAAAGATACGCCGATGTTTAGTTTAGCGATGAATTTGGCCTTGATAGGCTCACTGAGCCCGAAAAGCCCTTGAATGAAATGAGCAGTGACTGTAAATAACAGCTTGACAAAGAACGAGCTCATTTTCACCAAGTAAAAGAAACAATCTGGAAGCATTTGGAAACCTCACCCCAGCGCCCTGGGGTTATAAATATTGCATGTGAAGGCTAGCTTTCTTTTACTGCAGGTAGGTGGGGTACCCCACCTACCTGGGGTCCCCCACCTCCATGTGAACAGGCCCTAAGTATAACTTATTTATATGAATGCATACCAGTTGCATGGTAGCTTCAGATTGTAGGTCTAAATCAATTCCAGCACCCTCAGTCACCTGTGTAACATCTTCCTGCAAAATAATAACAAAATGGGTACAATATAACATCCAAAGATTTTTCATCAGTTTCTTTTGCTGTTGAAGTTACATGTATCTAACCTACAGATGGCAGACTGGTCATTACAAGTGTGCTTTAATGTATTTATTTATGTATTTAATGTCACGACTCACTCCTACCAACAGGAATTATTAATCAATATTTAGGTCCTTTTAAAACAAGTGCCTATGTCAATAATGACTAGCACCACAAATACATCAGATTTTCCCTAAACAACGTAAAAACTCTTCAATGTATGAGCGCATAAATCTCATTGCGAAGTGTAAAATTTCACAGCAAAAACATACCTCGTAAGTGCTACATGTAGCATGGTAATCTACCCCAGTTTGGGAGACCAGAGTATCTACTTGTAGGTCACACTATAAAAAAATGTGGAAAGCAATTTTCATTAAAACATAGTTTGTCCTCGCTGTTATTTCTGCAAATTATCTTGGTTTTTGGTTTACATCAACAACAATCTTTAATACCTCTTGACTACTTGAACATGAAGGCATCGCGTCGGAAGGCACCACGTCAGCAGACAACAACATCGAATGCGAAACTGAAGTTTTAGCCTCCGCATCTAATGTCTTTAATCGAGCCTTGGCAGATCTCACTAACTGCGAAGAGAAATGCATAAGCAGCGGTAATAAACCAGTACAATTAACCGCGCATTTATTTTCCAAGAAAGGCTTATAAGGAAAACTTCTTATTTGACAATGGAAACTGACCCCACGTGGAGGCTCGAGAAATTCCACACATAATCTCACAATAAAACTCACCATTCGCTTTTCCCGTTTAGAAGGGGGTTCTTCCACTTCTGTACCAGCATGGATCGAAGGGTACACACAAATCCCAACTTCGTCAGACTTTAACGATCGTTTCATTTTTGAGTCCAAACGAAACTGAAAATCTTCCTCTTTGAAGTGTATCGAACACAATGAAGACGTCTTCCCGGGCTCCCAATTCTTCCTCTTCGCCAGGACGAAGTCGATCCATTTTTTCCTTCGTCTCTGTGCGACAGGGTTTTCAGAGTTCAGAAAAGGAATTCTATGCATACTAATCCCTTTTGCGGGATCTGCTATGTTGTCGCATCGTGCAGCAACGCATCTTTCTGGCATTTTTGACCTTCTAACCCAGTCACTCAATGAACTCTCAGTCAAATCTCTCTCAAGTTTACTTGCATCTTAACCCACGTGTTCCTTAACCTACGTCACAAGCCCCATGTGACCGTGAGAAGACTAATACGAGTGATGTGCCAAAATGGCGGTCAATTAAAGCGTTTTTAAAAAATCATAAAAAAATCGCGTTTTGTTCAAATCGAAAAATTTTTTCGCACAAGTTCCTTTTTCGATGTGGCCTTTTGAATGGAAAAATAAAAAAAATAGTGACATGGGCACTTTAAAAATTGTGAACTATTAACAACTGGGCTATCATAGTTAACCCTTTATACACAGGTGATAGTTTGGGAAATTTTGAATATTTGGGCACAGATTTTAAGTTAGCAAGGTTGCAGGCCCTGTACTTGTTAAAATAATTTTTATGTCAGATCCAAAGGTCTTGATAAAAGCAGACAATATGTTTATATCGCCATTCACTTGTTTTTTTTTTTTCTTTTTCAAGGCAACAATGGATCGACTTGCAAAGCTGAAAATCACCTGCTCCAATGTAAGAATTCATGCAAAGTATGATTTACTTGGTGAAAACCATGGCCAAGAAATCACTGATCTGAAACTCAAAATGTCTAAAGAAGAGGAACTTGTAGCAGAAAAAGAGAAAAGGGTAGTCACACTTGTTGAAACATGCAGTTCACCTGAGCATACATGTAGTCCACAATGTGTTGAGGATACTAAACAGGCCAAGAGAGATGTTAAACAAGCTAAGTTGGATATGAGCACCGGTTTTGCCATTGCATTTGACAACATCGACGGAGGGTGCGAGCGCAAGCACATGACCAAGGATAATCAGAATTTAGATTTCCATTGGGCCAATCACAAAATCATCATGAACAGAGTTTCTGGCAGTGGGCTCAACACTTCTACAAGAGACATCCGTGGTGTGTCGAACATCCAGTTTCTCCCTACTGTTCAAGACCAGAAGCACCAGCGATACAACTATATAGTGCTAGTGTCTAGAATTATTGTGGAACATTTGGAATGCTTTTCCTTTTTAAAGGATGTGTGCATTTTTCATATACCACACAAATATTCCAAGGAGATGGCCAAAAAATCTGAAACTGTAAGTTTATAGCAGTTTTGGAATTGTGTTGCAAGCATAGAAAGATTCATACAGTCCAAGTCAGAAAATTAATGAAATGTGCTATCTGTATGGCATCAAACCTGCAAACAGTAAAAATGTGACAAAATGTAGTTCACGAAGTTACAATATACATGTATGAAGACAGCCATTATCAGCCTTGACTTCAATTGTTCAAAAAATAGTTATCCTTTCCATCAGTCTTTCTCTTGTTTTTTGAACCTTAAATCAGTTAATTTTCTGAAGATGTAAGGTTAAGAAACAGAATGGGCTATGAATCTGGATAAATGATCACAAAAATAAATTTTCATCAGGTGTCAAAGCTAGATAAAGTGCTACAATATGCAATTCCAGAAAATACCCATACTCCCCCCACAGAAGGGATCGGAATTCCCTTGGGGGTGGGGAGTTCTGTAAGGCCAAACAATTTTAAAAAGAAATTTATCAAGCTTAACTGGAATTTCCAGAGGGGTGTTGGGGGGGGGGGGGGGGGGTTAGAAAAAAATCCCTTCCATGGGGGAGGTATAGATATTTTCTGGAAATACATAATATCATTATCAATGAAGATGAATAGCCCTTTTCACGGTACTTTACTCATTTGCATTACAAAAAATGTAGCGTGTATGCGAGGTAACTTCAGGCTGTTTGGTAGTTTAAGCCAGAAATTGCCCCGCTTCCACATTGGATTACATTGTAATGCAAATGAGAAAAATTAACTGTGGAAAGGGCAAATTCCTTTGAAATAACTTTACATGTCATCATATAACCATGGCGACTATACTGCTGCCTGTTAAAGTCTTTTTTTTGTTACAGCCTATTTGATGGTCTTGTAAACCCACAATTCAAACATGGAGTGAATGAATTTTCAGTCCAGGTTGAGAAATTTAACAAGTACAAGTAAATATGAATGATATATGAAATGAATCATATATGAACTGCGGAAATGAAATCAAATGAAGAATGATCCTCGCAGTTATGAACGCAATTTATGCAAGTGCGAAAAGAAGCCTGAAACCCCGTTGAAGTCCTGAAATTTTTTCAGGCTTCTTTTCGCACTTGCATAAATTGCGTTCATAACTGCGAGGATCATTCTTCATTTGATTACAAGTAAATAGTTTGTTAAGGGCAATATGAGCTTCCAATTAATGGTTTCAAGTTTTGGCAATGCTAGACAAGAGGCTATGCAGCTCAAAATGAAGTTTGTCATCAACAAAATCAAGGTTCCGATCAATGACAGCCAATTTATAAGCATGATTTTCAATCACCTGCTGGCTTAAATTCCTTGGTAAAGCAGGAAAGCAGTACTTTGTGCACCATCTCTCCCTGCTCTGCCACTTTCTTGCATATAGCACTCTACATTTTGGCTGGACCAAAATGTACTGTTTGGTGA
This sequence comes from Pachyseris speciosa, assembly GCA_016490735.1. Taxonomy (NCBI): domain Eukaryota; kingdom Metazoa; phylum Cnidaria; class Anthozoa; order Scleractinia; family Pachyseridae; genus Pachyseris; species Pachyseris speciosa. Next base: position 99,995 of record JAEMWC010001629.1, read on the forward strand.
ACCTGCTTACAGTCCACGCCCATGCCAAAAGCAATTGTTGCGACTAAAATCCGAATGGATCCTTGATCACTTTGGAAAGATGCCAGGATGTGTTCCTTGTTTGACTGGGGGGTGCAAGAGTGAAGCATTTCCAGTAACACGGTGTTTGGATTTCTTTCCTCTGAACTGTAAATTTTGTCCCCAAGGAGAGTCTTCAGTGTTGAGTAGACAACAACACACTGTTTGATGGTCTGGGTATAAATTATAGTTCTAGTTGCTGCTGAGCCACAATCCTTCACCTCATTGCTTATCCAGGACAAATAATCTGCAAGGCTGGCATTTTTTGCCATGTACTGGACAACATAGGATGTTTGCTTTGTTTGGGCTTTCAGTAACAATGCGGGGGCCATTCATTAAGAGTACTTCAAATATTGTTTCCCTAGTATCCTCTGTGGCCGTCGCAGTCAATGCAATGAATGGGGTTGGCGGAAGAAGTGACCTGAACTCGTATAGACGAGAAAACCAAACTCTGAAGGCTGCATGTTTGTTGCTTTTAGATTTTCCCCTAGAATAAAGGGCGAGTTCAATTATTTTACCTTATAGAAAATAAGTTTCAAAAAAAGAAATCTCAACGTACAAACATACATATAACTTGAGCTTTAAGATCAAAATACGACAACACGTGCCTGGGAACTACTGATGTAAACATACAGCTTAGGGGGAATTTCAATACAATAAGATCAGACACGAAAATGCGAAATATTAAAACAATGTTTATAAGCTTACTATTAAAGCGAGCCCCGGAAAATGCTCTTACATCGGCAATAACTGAATAGAACAGAACTTACCAGTGGCAAATGACATGGGCTTCATCTACAGCGACAGCTCTGACTGAATTTTGGTAAATATCGCTTGACAACATTTTTTGCCCTTTTGTCTCACCTAACCAAGAATCTGGTGAACCGTAAACGATGGAATAACTTCCATTTTCAACTGCTCTGATCTCTAACTCGGAGCTGACATCACTGAGTGATATTGCGCTTATTCCACGTGAATTTAAGCGGCTGACTTGGTCTTTCATAAGGTTAATAAGCGGCGAAACAACGAGTACAATGTTCTTCTCACGAGTTGCATCCATACAAGAATACACAATGGGCAGCGCCTGAAATACAACACTTTCCAAATCCAGTTGGAAGATTTACAAAAACATCGCTCTTCGATTCAAAAAGAAATCGCAAGGCTTCCTCTTGATGCTTATTAAGGCTATCAAACCCGAAAACTTCGCATACTTTCCACAACGCATCCTCCGCCATTTTTTTAACACGCATTTGCGAGGATTCCACGCACGATTTCTGCGTGTAACCTCTTCGGATATGCAAGGTGAAATGTGATTGGTTTATAAGAGCTGACGTCATGGAAATCGTTCTCGTAGCTCGAGTTCGCAGACGCTATTTTCGGCGGAACCAGTGACAGAACCAGTGACAGCCGGAAATACGTCTGCGTTCGCAGGCTACTGGGTGACCCGACTCTCGTTATTTGCGGTGAGGGTAAAAGGAGGAATGAGTTTGCGGAATGGCATGTGGCATGACTTGCGGAATGGCATAATTATGCAGAATGTAACACATGCAGATTGACTCAAAGAAATGAATTAACTCAAAGCGCGCCCTTTCCTTTCTGTAGTTAATAATTCTACAGTTTATAATCTTGAAACGCGCGATTATTGATCGTGTCTGACAGCCTAACTGACAGATGATAATCGCAAGCAAGTTGCCGAACTCGGCCACAACAAAATATTGTAAACAAATTGGTCAGAATTTGACGAGAAATATTTCAGTGTCGAGTATGAGTACTGCTCTCGGATCGAACTCTTGTGATTGCGTTACATCCTGATGTAACTGTTGACATGAAATCGGTAGGGCAGAGTTTTTTGACAGCCGTTTGTTTTTAGGTAAAACGAGAATCGTAAAAGCAGGCAGTGAGAATAAATGAGTTGAATCGAAGTGACTAAAAGGAATCTTTCGTGAGTTTGACCATACCCCGCCACAAGTTCGGTACATCTCCATGGGGTTTGCTTTGAAAAAAATATTTTACAAATGGACCCTTCAGGTGATTAAATTGCTCTTGAATCAGCTGTTATACTGAGCTCTACGAGGCTCCGTTCCTAAGACTCCCGGCCTAAATCTCTTACAATCAACCCCGGAAAAATAAAATTATATTTAATCCATTTCAAACCTGCCAAATGGATTATAGTTTGACCCACACCGCGCCGTGAAATTGACAAGGTGCTGAAGACGGCAAAATTGAAAACTCGTTTGCTCGCAGCAGAACCGCTGATTCTTTCGTGAATACCACAAACCGGGACCATCATTCGCGAACAAACTAATCCTCCTCAAAAGATTAAAAGTGTAAAGTTTAAACCAAAGCAAGCCTGGTGGAGAGAAGTGCTTAATTTTGAAATGTTTCTCCTCATAATGGCAGGCGCCGGCCGGTCAAATCAAACTCAAGAGAAATCTAATCACCTCAAGAG
>JAEMWC010001629.1:107500-121033 GCA_016490735.1 Pachyseris speciosa
AATTGCTGATCCCTAAAAATCTTACTCCACATGTTGTGCTTAAAACAGGCTACAGAATCCACTTTCCTAGTAGATAAAGGTACATTATTCCAGAGTCTTGAGGCGGATACTGCAAATGTGCGTCCACCTTCGGTTTCTCTTTTATATTTAGGGCAAATAGCGTTGAAATTAGCGTACCGTGTATTCCGTGAATGACGTTTGTGATTAATTACTAGGTGATCATCCAGGTAGCTTGGTAGAGACCCATGTATACGTTTGTACAAAACGGAGCATTTGTCTATGTTACATTGTTCATAAAAAGGAATCCAGTGTAGCTTATTAAATAGTGCTACCGATGATGCTTGGCGGTCTGCGTACAAGATAACTCGCGCTGCGCGCTTTTGCAACTTTAAAACTCTATTTAATAACTCCTTGTCGCACGATGACCAGATAACATTCATATAACTCAATACCGGGCGAATTATAGCATTATAGTATAGTAGGCGTTGAGATAACGGCAAAAATACTCTAATCTTACGTAATACAGCTATCCGCGAAGAAAGCCTCTTACAAATCATTTCGACATGCAAATTAAAAGAAAGCATGTTGTCAATTTCTAAACCCAAGAGGGTAGCACAGTTTACAATTTTGAGGGTTTTTACTCCATCTGTTGTAACATTCGGCAGATTGTGAAGTTTGGGTGCAAGTCTTTTCCCGGTAATCATCCCGGTAATCCGTCAATTTTGAGTCTGCTAATTTCTGGAGTATTCCTCTTTGGGCCAGTCAAAGTTTTTATTGATTTCCAGATTGCTCTTACATTGTTTTTGTTGTTTTCAAAAGAATTATTATAGAATTCACGCTTAGCTGAACGAAGAATAGCAACGGCTTTGTTCCTTGCGGAACGATAATTAGCCCAATCAGCCATGTCGTCTGACCGCCCAGCAACCTTCAGTAAGTGATCCCTGATATGGAGCTGTTTAATCACTGCTTTCGTCATCCATTGAGGTTGAGTGGCCTGTTTCACGCGCTTTTCGCGCCATGGACAAAGGGAGTCAAGAACAGAGTTAAAAATTTGCTCCCATGCATAAATAACATCGTCAATATCATCAAACAAAAAAGCAGTGTCCCAGGGGGCTTGAAGGAGTGATTGTAAAAATTGCTTCTCATCGAAGTGTTTCATGTCCCGATACTTGATTCGCGACCCAGTTTTTACACGGGCGCTCAAGTCGCGAGTGTACTTTCGAACCACAAAAACAGGCAAATGATCAGAGAGTCCGATGTTATGACTAGTAAGCAATGTAATTCTCTGGGGTTGCTTGCAGTAGACGTGGTCCAGACACGACTTGCCGACAGGCCGTGTTGTAAAGTCCACCAATTGTTTAAAATGCATATTACAAAGTCCTTTTGAGAGTCTATGTTTTGCATAACCCTGCTTGTCGCTATAATCAATGTTGATATCGGTGGCAGGTCGTTTCGCTAACGAGTCGTTTCGCTAATGTCCAGGCCCCAGTTGCTCGAAGCAGGGTTAGCGCTAACCATTGGTTAAGATGTATTAAAACCTATAGGTTGTCATGGTATTTAACCCGGGTTAGCGCTAACCATGCTTCGAGCAACTGGGCCCAGTTCGCTAACGTACTGAGATGATTCGCTAACGTGTTCAGTTGATTCGTTAACGTCTAGTTCGCTAATGTCCAAGGTCGTTTCGCTAACGTTTCCATAGAACATTCCAAATTTATATTGAAACGTGACTAAAACTTACTTACCGTCATGCCGCCATTGACAGTATGTACAGCGTAATAGCGTGATTGCTGATTGGTGCATTTTAATAATACAGTGGAACCCGTATTAAGCGGCCACCCTCGGGGAAATGGAAAGTGGCCGCTTAACAGTGGTTGACCACTTAATAGGGGTTCGTTAGGAATTGGTCTGAAACTTACGTTAAACGTCCATGTAATCAAATACAAGCATACTTAAAGGCTTTTAACATCTGCTGGACATAATGAAGCGTTTAAAAATCGCACAAAACCAATTTTATGAAAATCCTGAGATAAGGTCTCAACATGAATCAGTTACATTGAGAAGTTAGCGAACAATGCACCACTGAGACGTCTATTCGACACGCTATGTACTACCATTTTCGAGCTACCGTGAAAGGCCAACTTTTTTCCGCGTTGTTACACGCTCAAAACATTCAAGTTTGTCTAGACAAACGTTCGCGTGAACATGTCAAGTTTTGACAGCTCCGCCTCAATTGAGGTAGAGCTGTCAAAACTTGACATGTCATTGCCTTATCAAAAACAAAGCCAAACCACGCTTATTTAATTTTGGGTGGCCGCTCAATAGGGGTCAAAAACAATAGAAAACGTTCATCGGGACGACCAAAAGGTGGCCGCGGTCGCTTAATAGGGGTGGTATTAAAAGTATTTAACTGAAAATAATTTCGGGACTTTAATAACTAGCCGCTTTATAGGGGTTCGACTGTAGAGCTTTTACGCTATTTGGATGACAAGTTGTTTTACAATGAGCTGAAGCGGTGCCTTATTTAAAAGAGACTTAACAGAGGTGACCGCTTAATAGAGGTTTTAAAAATAGCAGATCTGGTGTTAGCCGTACCACGCGTCCTTCTTGTAGAACTAAGCGCACGCAATAGTTCGCCAGTGTTCAGTGTTTGCCAGGAATGTCATTTACTTTATCGTTCTCACTTCGCTTTGATAGACAGGGAGATTAGTGAAAGAGCATTGATGTAAAAGGAAAATTAATTTTTAAAGCTTAACCAGCGCATGATGCACGTGACTGTTATTTAAACCAGCAATCGCTCACGTGTATAATGATTTCATTCAAGCAATTGTGTCAATGGAAACAATGGAGTTAGTATTAATTAAAATGTGTGAGACTTGTTTCGTTGTTTGATGATATAAATGGTAACAAAAGATAGTAAACAACATTAATATTAACCAATCAAACAGCTGCGATCTCGATCCTGCGGCTAAAAAACGCCACTATATAAGGACAAGCATATCATTCCCTTATCACCCGTTCATAAGAACAATTCGATCAACAACGATAACATGGAAGAATTTTACTGCATCGCTAACTCAGAGGTTGTCACCACGCGCCATGAGGCATTACTCTGTGGAGGATGCGATACAGTTGTAGGTGGCAACACCGACGTTGCAACACAGGCATCACGAGGGACGCATACAGGAAAGCCGTAAGAGATGGTGTGGAGATTAATTGGTTATGTCTGTACTGCAAAGATGAGACTCCAGTTCCGATTGATGAGAGCACGATGGTCGACATGGGTATGTTTTTACGTTTAATATTGCGGGCCTCAAAGATGTAAGGTATTAGTAAGCAGAAAACGGCCTTAAATGTATAGCCTAGCAACAGAACGGGAACGTCAAGCTAATTGTAAGCTTAAAACCCCTGTTAAGTTTTTTTTTTTCGCTTCTGGCGCACACACGAAATTGCCCAAACTTTTTTTTCGCTAGTTATTTTTGTCATGTAGACGAACGTAAGTTATGTTTGTACGAAAAAGTTCCTGGCGCACAAAAGCATTTCCTTGATATTTTTCTTCGCACTTTTTTTTTCTTCATGTAGACGGTGCAAGTTATGTTTGAATGAAAAAAATCCTGGCGCACACATGCCAAGCTTTTTAATGTTTTTAATGTTACGGGGCTCAAAGGGGTTTTCAGCTTACAATTAGCTTGCGCGCTGGTAAGCCAATCTTTTTTGCTCATTGTTTTTTCATGTAGACGGCGCACACACGCAATTGCTTAACCTTTTTTATACGATGTTTGTGTTGCGAGTGCGACATCACACCTTTTTCAATGCTGAATTGCGGAGGAGGAGCGTAGCATATATTTGCATACTGGCGGGAAATTTCAAACCGGTCCATCCTTTTCTTATGCAAGTGACAGGGGAGAGATAATCCTGAAAAAAGCTGAAGTTTTTTTCTGCTAAAATTGTTTTTGATGTGGAATGCAATTGCTTAAGCCTTTTCTTTTTTTGCTAATTCTTCTTTCATGGGGAATGCATGAGTGAAGTCATGTTTGTGTGCAAATTAGAAAACAGTAGTATTAACAATTCACCAATGTCTGTTTCAGAAACGAGTGACGTTAGCATGGAGATTCCGTACGTGATGCCAACCGACCTTGTTGATGCATCCCCGATTGGTGAGCCGTCGATCGGGGAACCAGTTCCCGGTCATGTTACCGTCGATCAAGGAGGATGGTGGGCGGTATACACTACCCAAAATAAGAGATCGATTGGATTTGAATGGAAAGATTTCTAGCCAAATTGCTTCAATGTCTTGACTTTCCAAGTCAATTCTACGTTTCACCGCCAGATGTTGATTAATAAACGCCATAATTCCACCGCCAGATTTTAATTTTCTATCTCTACGGTAGATAGAAAAGCCAGGAACCGCATAAAGAGTATTTGGAACATCAGGTTTTAGAAATGCCTCACTTAAAAAGAGAGCATCTAGCTGAGGCTTACCAAGACCGGAGTTACCAAGCAAATAAAGCTTTATCTGCTCGAACTTGTCAGCAGTTAGGTAGTTGGCATTCCATTGCCCAATTCGCAATCCTTTTTCGCCCAGGCCGAGATCAAAATACGAGGAAGAATAATTTTCCTCGTCAATATTAAAGATAGTTGATGCAGTTCCAAACGACAAAGTAAAGGATTCATCAGATGCGAACGAAGAGAAACTTAAATCAGCTGATTGGCGTCCACAGGACCAGGATTAAGAGAAACATCGTTACAAAGAAGCAGTAGGTTCGCCAGGAGAGTAGAATTCAATAGATGAACCGCCATCAACACCTTCGTTCTTGCGGGCATCGAGGTAATGGCGGCAGTCTTGCTTCGTGTTCTGACCTCAGGAAGAACCAGGTTCGGAGTCGAGACGTCATATAGTTAATATGTCATAATTAATATGTCATATAGTTAATATGCTGTTTTTTCTATGAGAGTAGCCGCAACCTAATCCAGAATTATCAGAACTGGCCGGAGAAATCACCGTTCCCCGGCTCTTAATGACAGCACTGCAGATACAAGCGTCAAATATTCACTGTAACAGGATTCGGGCGTTGATCCGAAAATTCCCGGCCGGTTTTAACGTCTCACATTTGCGCCACAAGCAGTTGAAGTAAAGGAGAGCATTGCATCATACAAAAAATTAACGAAAAACGTTCTTACTTCTGCATGTAAAGAACATTTCAGAATTCGGTCGCGAGCTCAGGGAAGAAATGTTTCAAATGAAGTCCTCCTTTATGAACCTAGAAAAATGAGCTAATCAGAATGAACTGTTCCCACAGGATGGTTATTTTTAACCTGATCTGTTAACTGATGGAGACTGTACAGACCAGTAAGGACGGTCAATAAACTCAGGAACATGGAACATTCCGGAACATCCCAGAACATTCTGGAACATAAAGAAAAAAAAAACAAAGACATCTTGAGCACAAATAATTAAAACGGGACCGTCGATAAAACAGTATTAGAGGGTTAAAAGAATCGGAGAAGACGATTGATGTCTTACAGAGTGAGGTAGGTGACAGAGGAGTGGAGTCTTTTTTTGGGCCTTGGTTTGTACCCCCTCCAATGAGTAGCCTGCGTGCAGACGCCTGCTATTTCCTTTGTCTCGTGCAACAAGGGAAGTAGGAGACGTCTGTGCACAGGCTATCCAATGAGTGGATGCGGAGGGATGGACGGATAAATATTCAGAAAGCCGCATACAGTTAAACGAGCTGACCGGGATTGTACTGAACACCCCATACTCTATTTGTACATGTTTTCTGTTAAGAAAACGAACGGGCACACGCAGAACGGCTCTCACAGAAAAAAAAAACGGAGTGAAAAGAATTCCTATCTTTCCTGGAGCAGAATAACCAAGTTTATGGCCTACTGTAAGGGTAGGCCTGACGGAGTGCTCACTTGCCCGAAGTGGAGAGTACCAGAATGGGATTTCACGAGGTTGATATCTAAAAGTGTAAAGGTATATTGGGCACCATTTTGTCTTGGAGCATCGCTTCTCCGCACTGTTTCAGCAAAGGAGCGACTCTTGGAAGAGAGAAAAAGAGCACTGAACGATAAAAGACGACTCATAAACTCAAAAGAAGTTCTTGAAAGGTTGTACACAAACGAAAGCGCTAACAAAATCCTCACCCGAGCACCCATAAACATTCAACGTCTTTTTAATAAATTGTTTTCGTTAGTTGCTGTGTATTTATAGTTTTGTTTTTAAGAAAATGATTTTAATTTGTCTTTTGGAGATGTCCTGGAATGGTTCATCTCTCGATGTTTGTGAACACAATTGCAAAAACTTTCAATTCTAAAGAAAGCAGGGCTGTCAACCCTCCCGGATAATCCGGGAGACTCCAGATTTTGGACCGTATCTCCCGGTCTCCAGATTAGAGTCTGAAATCTCCCGGATAATTACTGAAGTTTGCCATTTCTTGTGAGACTCGACTTTCACAACGATAAAATATTAAAAATGTTGCGTTGTTGGACTATTTTACTGTTAACATGGATAACAAAATTCAACGTTTCCTCGTAGACTCCAATAAACCGTCGTTCTTGCAAGCGTTGCCACTGTAATATCAGCAATAATGCAATTGGTCGGAAATAAACCAATCAGATAAAATCTTACAATGCCAAAGATGACGTCATGTCATTATGACGTCATCTATCACTCCTCCCTATCAATTCTCAATATTTGAAGACTCGGGGGGGGGGGAAGGGGGGGTGGTTGACAGCCCTGAGAAAGTATCATACTTTGGTTCAGAGAAAAACTAGTAAAGGTAAAGAAATTCACTGACTGATTGAAAATTCGTTATTGTTGTTTCCAAGTGACTTAAAAGCGCGTAAGTTTTGTTGACATTTTGACCAATCATCTATTTTTATATTTGCAGCATTATTACTTGTGGCTTTCAGACTTTCCAGTTTTCCAATTCTTCGGCTTGTCCAGATTCCTCATTTTCCACTCGCTCATGTTATCGATTTAGAATTTGAAGTGAGCGTTTCGAATTCGGAGTGAAGTTTTAGAATTTGGAGTGAGCTTTTAGAATTCGAAGTTCGGAGTGAGCATTTAGAATTCAAAGTGAGGTTTTAGAATTCGGAGTGAAGTGTTCGAATTCGGAGTGAGGTTTTAGAATTCGGAGTGAGCATTTAAAATTTGGAGTGAGCTTTTGCAATTCAGAGTGACGTTTTCGAATTTAGAATTCGGAGTGAGCATTTAAAATTTGGAGTGAGCTTTTGAAATTCGGAGTGAAGTTTTCGAATTCGGAGTGAGTTTTTAGAATTTGGAGTAAGCTTTTAGAATTTGGAGTGAGGTTTGAGAATTCGGAGTGGTGTATTTAAAAATGTGGAGTGTCATTTGGAAGTAGAGTGCACTTTTGTTTATCTGTAATTTGTAAATAAACTTATTCCATTCGCTAAATACATATTTTGAGCTCATTTCGCAAAATACAGATTTCCATTTCGCAAATTACAGATTTCCATTTCGCAAATTACAGATTTTCATTTCTCAAATTACAGATTTTCATTTCGTTTCGTTTCGTTTCGCAAATTACAGTAATATGACGCGCCAAAACGGACAAAAATACTTCTTTGATATATATATATATATATATATATATATATATATATATATATATATATATATATAAAAGACTTCTCCTAAATATATAATACTTGTTTCATATTGATATAACTCGATGTAGAAATATCCAACTTGTTTCCAAATAAACACAATACTTCTTTGACAGATATAAGACTTCTCCCAAATATATAATACTTGTTTCATAGAGATAAAACTCGATGTAGAAATATCCAACTTGTTTCCAAATAAACAAAACATCTTGTAAATATAAAAAACTTCCTTTGAATATTTATACAACTTGAGGCACAAATCCAAAACTTGTTTCAAATATTTGACTTGGTTCACACAAATAGGACAACAAATCGATACCACAGTTAGTATCCAGGCGTCTGGAAAACGGGTTTACCTAAAACAGGGAATCCGGAATCCGGAATCTAGAAACTGGAATTAATAATTACTAAGAGGGTTAAAAGAACCGAACAAGACGATAGATGTCTTACACAAGGAGGTAGGTGACAGGACTGAAGTCTCAGTCTGGGACTTGGTTTGTTCTTTCCACCTGAGTCGCTGTGGAGGGATATAGGGATAACTATTAAGAAAGACCGTATGCAGGATCATTAAATGGAGCTTAACGAGCTGACCCGTGAGATTTTACACTAGCCTCGTACATGTTGAACCTTAAGAAACAAACAGGCCCATGCAGTGCGACCCTCGCTGCAAAAACGTAGTGAGAAGCATTGCTATTGGGAATAAAATCTTTCTTGGAGCAGATTAACCACGTTTATCGCCTACTGTAAAAGTAGGCCTGACGGAGTCCTCAGTTGTTGTAGATATCCTTAACCGATCAGAAGTGGAGAGCAGTGGATTTCACGTGCTCGAGGTTCCTATATAAAAGTTTCAAGGTATATTGGGCACCATACTGACTTAGGTTTCAGCAAAGGAGCGACTCTTGGAAAGCCCCTCGAAAAAAAGAGCAATGACAGAAGACGGTATGGGGGTGAATCTTTCTGAAAATGTTGTAAGCAAACGAAAGCGCTAAAACAATCCTCACCCAGCCCCCACAGCTATCATTTCCAGGTGGGGCATTCATAAACGTCTTTTTTTTTTGTGATGAATAATTTTTTGTCTATATTTTTTCTCCAATTAATCTCTCAAATTATATTTTCTTTTTTCTGCATATTTAAATTTTTTTTAAATTGATTTTTCTTTCTTCTTTTGGAGATGTTCCGGAATGTCCCATGTTCCGACCATGTTCCTCGTTTTATCGACTGCCACTCAACAACCTGAAATGTACACACCGACACAGTTCCCAAACAGACAATGACCAATCAGGCGTAAGCGTTCCCACGCGCAATTAAGTCAAAATATGCAAAGCGATTTTTCTCTGGTTTTTGGTCACGTGGTGTTCAAAATAATAAGCAAAAAATAGCTCTTGTTTTATAAAGATCAAGCTGAAATGAATAACAAAACATTGAAAACGGAAAAAAAGTTGCTCGAAATAAAAAAAGGTTGATCGAAAATCGAAAGTTGTTTAAGGTGGCCGAACACAGTTTTCAAGTGCTTATGCCTAATTCACCATTACTTTTAAACTATTTATGCTTTGGCGCCAGTTTTTTGCAAGAGTCAAGATTAACCACAGAAGTATTTATTCTCGCATTTTGGCTAGTGTGTGTGCTGTTGCCATGGCAACGGAGTTGGTTAAAAACAAGGCTTATAAAATGGTTTTTGTCTATTTAAAAAAAATCCAGTCATTAGATTGTTTTCATCGTTTGCCCACTACGAATTGACATTAAATCCCTTCTGTCAACACTGTTCTAATAAAATTTTGACATAGGCGATTTTCGTAATTCGCCGTAAATCGTTTTCTGTATTATTGAAAATTCCCGATGTCAAAATTCAGATTTTTCGTGATAGATCATTCGCGTGGTTTGTGAACTATTTTTTTGCCAAATTTCTTGAAATTCTAACGACTGGATCGTTAGAAATCGGCGAGTTTCTGCAAGAGCAGTCGGTCTCAATTTTTCGAGCAACTGCGCATGCGCTGCATTTAACTGGGTTCTTTCGATATTGCAAAATCCGAGAAATGCTGAGTTCTTTGCATCGTTGCCTTTTCTAACATACCTTTGTTATTAAACACTAAAGCCATCAACACACTGCGTTTAATTACGAATAAAAATAGCAAAGATAGAGCGGGCATGAGCCCAAAAAATGATCGCTGTATCAACGGCATGTTTGTTTTTGCAATCCTCGTGCACGTGCTGAATCGCATCAGCAAGAGCGCGAGTAGTCTACCTGGCCACACCGGCACTCAAAGGATGCTGCCTAATTAGCATAACCCCTAACCAATTAGAGAGCAGCATTTAGGTCACGTGGGTCCCATGGGATTAATTAGTATGCGCATAATTAGCATAAATTATCTCCAACCCTAAGAATCATACCCCAACCCTAGTTTTTACCCCTACCCCTCATTTTTCAGCCCCACCCCTCATTTTTCAGCCCCATACCCCTAAACTTTAACCCTATCCTCCGTTGAGGCTCCATAGCCCAATGGATAAGGCATCTGACTACGGATCAGGGGATTCCAGGTTCGACTCCTGGTGGGGCCTCTTTTTTCAACCCTAGCCCTAATAGTTTCTTGTCCTTACTTGCCCGTGGCTGTCCCTGTCTTGCCCGATTTGGGTAACGGAGTTGACCAATCACCGCGTTGCTGGCTCTTATAAATACTTTTGAAACTAGCCTTAGAGCCTCATTCCTCATTGAAGATGGCTTCTCGCACAACCATCATCACTACGACGGCTAATAGAGGCATGAACTCCGCGTTGGTCTCTTTGGCTATACTGCGAGGAATACCGTTCCGCTGTTACATTACTGCAGATCAGAAGTTGGCTGACACCATTACGGCTATCAAGCATGACTGGGATAAGGCTTCGGATCTGAGTTTATGGAAAATAAGCCACAGCCACAATTGTTCAGACATTGTGAGCACTTCCTATGAAGATGATGTGACTGATATCTTGTTATCTGATAGAAACATGCTCAAGAATAATTTTGCAGTGGCAGACAGTTGTGATCGGGAAGCGTTTATGGCCTGTTATGCAGAGGATCCAAACTTCATCCATTTCCCATATCAAGAAAGGATAGCGATCATGCGAGATTATACAGCTATTCGCGAAGCAGATATCTTGATTGTGTTCTCCAAGACATTTTCCATGCCACCTCACGATCAACCTACTATACCAGGAAGATTAGGACGGAGCGTCAATCTGGCCAAAGAATTGAAGAAACCCATCTACTTGTATGATTTAACCACCAATACCTGGCACAGTTACGTTCACGAAACAGTTTACAGAGTGTAGTATGCCAAGTTTAGAGAGGATCACTGCTTTGCTAGGACCACAAGAGTTCCCTTTGGATAGTATGGGAAAGAAAGTGTTACTCAATCTTTTTTCTTAATGTGAAATAAAACAAGACATTTTGAAGCAACACTCCGTTTTTTAATTGACAGTCTTTTACAGTTTTAACTTGACCTTGGCTTTCATAATATTTTTGACAATGGATTCTGTCTTGTTCTTCTTCTTGAAACCATCAATGCCCTTGATCATCTTCCGATCGGCTTGCCACTTGTCCCGCAGGTTCTTGGCCTTGGAATAGTCAATGTCATGCTGTTTGGCCAGTCTGTCCAATCGGTTGATCCCCTTGTCACCTCTAGCCAGTCTTTTTTTGCAGATGCGTACCTGGTCCCATGAATTGATAGCCGGGCCAGTGAAATTCCACACCTGTCTTGCCAAGTAGTTTTTGCACATCGAATCCACTCCCTCTCTGTCTCTTCCTCCTCCTTCTAGTGGGATGGCCTCTCTTTCGCCGGGTTCTCTTTGACTTGACTCTCGGCATGATTCGTTCAACTGTAATCCATCCACTTCTTGACCGTATCTTTTATGCGTTTTTTGGATTCGCTCACGAGTTCTTCCTTTCTTTTTTGCATGAGTTGTTTCCTGCGCGCATCCGGATCACTACCCATGGCAGAAGTTTGACTGGTGCTCGGTAGGGTACCGACCCCCGACAAAGGGGTGGGTGGAAGTTTTCGGACGTTTTTTGCTTTTGCGTTTGGTGTGGAGGGGTGTGATCTTGGGTGTTAGTTTCCTGCGTGACGTTTGGCCTTGGCTTTGGGCATGATAGGCGTGACAGGTGACTTCTTCTGTAGGCTTTTGACTAATCCACCCACAATACTTTGCAAGGGGGGTTCGTCCAGATCAGTGCCGCTCGCCTCGCTGGGACCCATATGTCCCTGCACCTTAAACAAGGGATTTCGGGCTTTCTGGGTCCATTGACGCAACTCGTTGGAGAGGGTCTTCAATTGAGCTTCTTTCCAGCCATCGGGTATGTCCTCGTTGTCAAGGATCATCTCTTGCTGAGCGGCTAACGAGGAAGCTTTGTCCAAGGTGGTGTCAGCCATGAGGCGTTGTTTGTACTGCTCTTGGAGACGTAAAAAGGCCGGGGAATCGGGGATTTCGGTGCTCAAAAGGCATCCATTACCAGTGTCCACAGACTCTTCGATAACAGCGATGGAGATGCGGCCAAAAGTCACCGCCAGACTGATTCATCAGCAACTTGCGTCGACTCATAAGGGATGCGCGACGACGCCCCAGTTGACGTAGTAGGTTGGCGTGTGGAGCCAGACCATGACGGGTAATTTTAGACACAGGTACGTTACCTTTGAGCGTGTTGAGTATGAGTTTGCTGATGGCATTGATTTGATCTTTGTTGGCCATGCGGAACATGTGTCGACGAGCAGCTGCGCTGCCCTCGTTCAACACCGACCGTAAGAAGGGTGCTTGTCGTTTGATGCGTTCGCCCATGATGTCGAAATGGTCTTTCTCCAGTGACATGGCATTTAAGTAGTCCTTCGCTTGCGGTCGATTTTGTCGAGAGCCTTCTTCACGCCCCAACTGGCACCGGCGGCAATACCCCCCGTGGCTGCCGCTTTGCCGGCTGCTACCAGAGCTGGGACTAGAGCTGCTAGGGGAATGACTCCTCCTTTTGACGCTTTCGCCGCCTCACTCGGCGCATGTTCTTCCGGCGCTTGGTACGTTTCACCATGACAAGGACGAAAAAAAATGAAAAGGTGGGGCTGGGTTCCAGTTTTTATTTCCTCCGTGTTACTCTCCGCTTGGGGGCATGGCGGGAGAGAGTGTGTACGCGAGGCATCCCTTCTTCCTTACTTAAGTGACTCCAAAGCCTGTACCGATCGTCTGAGGCGGGATGCAAATCCAACATCAAATAGCCAAAGGCGCGAGCTGTTACTCGGTTGAATAACTCCATCAATTTTTTCCACTGGTCAGGGAAAGCTTGTAACAACACGGTGCGCAGTCCAGTCTTATCGCGTGGGTTCTTGAAGACCATCAGATACTGTGCATTGCGATTGATGGTCTTGGAAAACTTGCCAGGAGGAAACAGATCTTGTGTCAAGTAGAGAACGGTGATGTTGCGGTGATGCGAATCTTTGGTGAACAAATCCAGCATGCGCTTGTCGGCCCCTCCTTCGGTCATGAGATCATCCAAGACCAATACACCACCTCCAGTGACCCCAAACCATTTGGTCAGTAAAGTGGGATCGGGAATGCCTTTGTAGAATCGAATCCCGTGTTTTTTCTGTAAGACGTCAAAGCGAGGTTGCCAACGATTGTAAGCATACACGATACGTTTGGGTTTGGTAGCAAAGATGGAGGGGTGACGTAACCATCGATCCACCAACGTGGATTTACCAGAGCCCGAAGGTCCCGCCACGATGACGCTGCTGGGTTGTCGAATCATCGTTTGCCCCGGTAATATTGCACATTGTTCTTTGAAGGCTTGCTTGCCCAGTAAGAGGCCCAGCGAACCGTGAATGAGGCGGGTCCGGACAAAAACATACTGGCCACTTGAGCGATTTTGTCAATCGTACGGGTTGGGTT
>JAEMWC010001630.1:0-37500 GCA_016490735.1 Pachyseris speciosa
AATTTTCATTGTACCTGAAGAAGACTGGTTTGGCCAGCCGAAATATAGTACACAAAACTTAAAACCATTCTACGTTGTATCGGCCCTTGCTTTTATACTCTCTAATAAGCCCCCCGTTAATGAGACCTGAAATTAAATAAGCCCCGGGGGCTTAATAGAGTTTTTACGGTAAATATGCATGGTCTCAAAAGGGTACAATTCCTCAATAAACTATAAATAATTTTGACCTGGCGATATTTTTCTGTCATTCTACGAAGTATCAGCGCGATTTGAGTGGTATAACACCATCTGACTCACTGTTAGGTCAGCCTTGTTATTCCCCAACATCGTGCTGAAACCTCGTACAAAGACAGAAAAACAACGCCATATAACACTATTTGTACTTTCTTGCTGCATTTTACCCTTTTGAGACTATTTATTTCCGATACAAAAGCTTAAATTACGCTTGGACTACCTGTGATCAAATTAGCAAAGGTTATGTAGCTCAAACAAGATAGTACCCCCCTCCCCTCCCCCTCCCCCTCCCTGCCGCAAAAGGCCCTGTTTTCGACAACTGTTTCAAAGGCTGTGTTTGAAGGGAAGTGCTTTCAGGCATGAAAAGCCTAAGCAGTTTATAGCAGAGATTTCCGTCAACATTTGCTATGAAATCTCGAAGTTATCTGAATGAACCTACAAGTCTAGACATAAGTGAGATCTCGGAAATCAAGTGGATGTTGGGAACACCCAACACCACTTGAGATAATGGCCTGTGGATAAGATACAATTATACTTGAATTAGTGGAAATTTCAATATTGTATATATTTTATTGGGGAGCTGTAAAGCCTATATTTATAAATAGCCTATATTTGTAAATAGCGCTCTAGAAATAATAAATTATTAATTATTATGAGGATTATGAAGAGTTGTTTGGAAAACAAGCATTTTATTGTTAATTATGAACTGTTTACAGGAGAACTTCAGAAAGAACTAACGTGAAATGAAGGAGCAAATGAAGATTGATTACCTATCGAGAAAGCGTGTTGTATTTCGTGTTTCTTGCAGTACAGCAATGTTACGCAAGACAAAAATGAAACTCGCTGTCAGGCATTACTTATAAATAAACTTGACAGCATACAGCGAGTGGGTTGGTCACTGACACCGCAAAGTTTACAAACTTTCATCCAAAATACTCCATGCAATCTTCGCTCTCCTGAATTCATGCGGAAAGGACGCTCCTCAGAAGGCGGACGCTGCACTCTGCGAAGTAAAGGTGTTCCATGATGGCCTAACCTCGCTTGATGGAGAGGATAAACATGAAATCGAGGGTGTTTTTCCTCGTAAACACATTCGTTCCTCCAGAGCTATGGTGGCCAGATGCATCTGAGGGAAACCAGCAGCAAAACGTTCTGAATATAAAATGAAAATATGACAAATGAATAAGACACTGCCAACAAAGGAAAAAGGAGACGTCCACGCAGGCTATAAAATTTCCGAAAATTTGGTTTTATCAACTGAGTTTATAATGTAAATTGGCCATTGTAAAGATATTCAAAAGCTGACGTTTCGAGCGCTCTCCCTTCGATAATTCATCAGAGCGAATCGAGGAATTATGGGTTGTGTGAGGTTTATATACAGAACAATGGAGCTACGCTATTGGTGGGAACATGGTAACGTGAAAACACAAGAATAGATTAGTTGAATGAAAAGTGCTCGTTATCAACAAACGCTTTTTCAAATGTTTGACTTTTTTGGTTTACTCTGAACTTCCTTTAAATTGTATCACTAATTTCTAGCACTTTGTAATAAGTTGTCACGTACAAGTTGACTAAAATAAGTACTTATTATTATTATTATTAATTATTATTATTATTATTATTATTGTTTTGTTATTAGGTTCGTGAGCGTAAATGTATTATTGACAGTATTCATTACAACGTGAAACTGCAACTTCTTAAATTGTGAATACTCCATGCATCTTTAAAAAGCTCATTAATAATTCATGAAGGAAATACAAAAGAAATTAATTTTTAATGAGAGTCTTTATATCTGATAAAGGTACGGCTAAAGTTTACATCCGATTTTCAAGGCCAATAAACCCAAAATCTAAATTTTAGTGTAAGAATGGATAGATGTACAGTTAAGCTTTTAAGCCGTTCAAATAAATTCGCAATTCCTGTTTTAGCAAGTCCTAAAACACTCGGTTGTGCCTCGTGTTTTAAACTTGATAAAACACTCCTGCTCATTTATTAAACATTACGTAATGCTGCATAACAAATTGTCATTCCTTGATACTTGACTTCAACCTGAAGATGCTTTGGATAAATTTTCTTATAAACTGTACTACAGAGCTCTTATCAAGCTCACTATTCATTTTATTTGTACAGGTATAACATATTAAATAAGGAGTTCTTCAAGAACACACGCGCATTTTTCAAGCACTGTACCTTCTACTTGTGTGCGCGATAAATCAAGAAAGATTGGGAAAATTTTATGATTGGTATTTTACCTTTAGACCTGCCAACAACGCAATATAGCATCAATGTCAAAAGAGCTGAAAGAAGACAACTTGGCCAGAAGACCTCCATAGAGAACTAAATTTGATTGAAATAGCAACTGATCAAGTCTCGTTTAAGACGTCATGGAACGAACTATACACAGTTTGTGAAGTCAGCAAATTAATGAAGTGTTCTGAGACGTTCGATCTGAGAGCTGGCGGTATAGTTCGAAACCTGTCACCTCTGTCATTATATTGTCTCCTCGGAAAAGGATCTTTATCTCCACCCAGATTTAAAAAGGGTTCCAGTGAAACAGTACTTGGGTGGCCTGTGGTGGAATCAAGTTCCATCCAGAGATGAAGTGGAGGGGGGTTGGGGAAGGGATAACGTTACTTCTGTGCAGTTCTGTGCCACATGTCTCTTGAGTACGAGTTTCAATAAATCAGGTCGATTTTTTTCAGGTCTTTTGATTAACGTCCTGTGTAATTGTACTGTCCACCATCCATTCGTCACTTATTGTATCCATTATGAGGTAGTTCATGCAGATTCTAGCTGACCTACTCTGAAACCCCAACGGCCATTTAACGGTTAGCAGAACAGAATGTCAGTAGTAGTACAAACTCGAGTAGTAATTTAGTCGTAACTAGGGACCATCGGTCGGAGAAGATCGGACAAGGAAGGTTCAAACCCGGTACGAGTACTCTACTTCATCACTTATCATACCATTCTCCTTCTTAAAGCGGTTGTCCCTTTTCAGCAGAAAAATGGAAAGAATGAACGCTCTATAAATGCTAATGGTTTCAAATTCAAAAGCTGTCGTCATAATCCAATTTAGAGACTCCTGTTTAAGTTAGACTCCGCCCGCGCCTAATTTCCCTCTGAGATGGTAATCCCAACTTAATAACAAAGACACCCCTATTTAACAGGGGCACCCAACGAGCTAAATCAACCAAAAGCTGTAGATAGGCATTTTTAAGTAACTTATGGTGTTTAAAGTCTGTTTAAAGTGATGTTTTCATAAGCTAGAAGAAGTTCATCTGTTCGGATTCCCTAGCTGAAATTTTACTTGCCCGAAAATGTTAGGGAACAAAATCTTCCTTTGAGAAAATGCAAGCTGAAATAAACTTTCCTCTAACTTTTTAGGGAACTATTTTCTTTCCGAAAATGCTAGCTGACGTTTTGGACTGCAAAAAACAACAATTATGACCTTTTCCAAAACCTCAAGGGCTGTGATTTCCCAATGCCAATCTTCTAGGCCTCGTTTTAGCTACGAAAATCCGAGTGCACTCTTTCATCGACGCCGAAAGCACAAGGCGAATTAACCTCCACCGAACAGATATCTACCGAAACTTGTCGTTGGGTGCCCCTGATTTAAGTTAAATGGTGGCCCTGATGGTCAAGTCTTTTCGCACCTTGGGAACCACTTTAAGGGTGAGGAATGAAAATTAGTATCAATTAATTATAAATGCAGGGCGGTTTGAAAGCGATTGGTCACCTAACGTTACGGTCTATAACTGTGCAGGGGAAATGTTACATTTGACCCGAAATGGATGGAGAAAATCAAATGCTTTACGCTGAAAAAAGGGTAGCGTTAGAAAAAGAGAATGTCCAATATTTTTCGTATTATCATTGATCACCATTTATTTACGTTCATTCAGTAGCCTCATTTTTTAATCTAAAATTATTTTGAGGACGATTTTAGCACTGAAAGAGGAATTTCTTAACGCTATGATCCAACTTCCTCTTAGCGTGACTGGGAATTCCCATTGGAGCGTAACCATGAAAATCAATATCTTCAAGCATTCCCTCATCATGCATGTCTCTATCATCCACAAAAAGCGATAAGTACGAGCCTTGTATTATCCTAAATGCTTGGGAACCTGGTTCTTTCCAAAAGACCTAAACATGGCTTCTACCCTTTGATTGCTTATGAAGTGCTTCGATGTAATATTTCTTGGATGGCTTTCAGTGCGATTTTTCGTGACACTTGAATGGGGTACTTTTTTAAATTGTAAGGTGTTGTTGATGCTGCACCGTTTGCCGAGTACACTGCTGCAATTAATCGGGATTTCTTCGGATTGCTGTCGGAGCTCAGCCAAAGCTCCGAAGTGTCATCCGACGTGATCGCGAACTCGTAGAATCCTTGCTTCTCAGGATGAATGAATCCAAAAATTCGCTGTCCAAAGTCGCCTCCTTCCTGGTGTGATTTGAATTGCTCAAGAAATCTGCGAACATAAGGGAAACGGGGAAATAATGGAGAATGACGGAGTTGTTCTACGTAAGGACCACATATTCCCTGCCAGGTATGAACGTTCAACTTTCCGGCCATGTGATCGGGAACAACTTGTTCAAAAAAGGCGGAAAGCAGCTCGTGCCCGGTAATTTTCTCCTCTTTAGGAACGTAAGTTACGTTCTTAGTGTGTTTTTGCCCTTTATAAGGCTCGGGTGTAAAGATAATCACTTCACCTCTATCGTCATGCACTGAAGCATCTTCGCCCTTGCCACTTCGCACCAAAGCGTCTTCGCCCCTGACTTCGTGTTCCGAAGCATCCTCGCGTTGATTCAATTGAATGGTATCAGCTTTGTCGTGGGCCGTTCGCTTTCCCGAATTGATCGCGAGAACAAGCGAGGACACGGGCCGACGAGGTTGGTTGCTAGGAGCTTTCGTCATTTTGAGAAGAGATTCAAAAAACAATGTTTGCTCTTTCAGCGAGCGCAAATCATTGCTTACTCTTACAGCTTTGAGTTCGTCAGCTTGCAATCCCGAATTTCGAAGAAAATCCTCGTTAGAAAAACTTCGATGAAGCAAAAATATAACCAGGAATGGGAAAATGATTATAGGCAACGTACAAAGACACCACAGTGAATTTCCATCTCCTCTTTTGCTGTAGCGTGAGGCCATTGCAAGATATCGAAGCTTTCTCCTCGTCTTCAAGAAAGCGAATTGAAACCGCCCAAAGCGATAGCAACTACACTCCAGCCTGTATCTACATCCAATGCTTCATGAAAGATTCCAGTCTATTATCTCCTAGCTACCACACGCTGTCAGTCACTAGTATCATTTTACAAAACGTCGTCTGAATCGCGATTCCCCAGCGCTAGTTTCAATGAAATCAGGTTTCTTCAATTACTCAGTGTCCATCTAGAGTAGGTTTGTAACTATTACCTGGGTTCACAGCAGCGTATAACGCTGTATTATGCATGAGGAAGCTGTTTCGAATTACTTTCTCGCTCCAGTGAAAAAGCTCCATGCATGGTGAACAGCGGAATGCTAATTAAGGCTTGCTACAGGTTGAGTTACCCTCCAGAATCAAACGCTTCATTACTCCGTAATGTTTAACAATTCACCCGGAACATAATTCAACTAATTGTGCAGTTCCGCTTTTGGCTTTGGTTAGCGTTGAAAATAAATCACGATTCACGCTTTACAATTTCGAGCTTGAGGGCTTTATGGTTGCTATTCCACAACTTTTCCAGTTTCACCTAAAAATCGAGTCCGGCACAGATTTATAAGAAAGAAATGAGGTTCTCAGAAAAGCAGCCGATATACTTGGTCGTAGTCACAGAATCGAGCGTGTAACACGATACCCAGTTTTCAATTTCGTCGGTCTAACAAAGCAAAAACTGCAAGAGTGAATCCGAAATATATATAGTATAAACCAGAAACCTTGAAATTCGGGAAGTTTTATTTAGCAATTTTAAAAGGAAAGTTCGACTCACACCGTCAAGAACATTAAATTCTAGCTTTCAGTGTTATACTGTTTCACAACCACATTTCATATAAAACAACGATTCACGTTTCCATTTCACGCTTTTCAACAAAAGGTGGTCAAAGGCGCGTTCCACGTTGTGGGGCCTAAAGTCTGTGTACCCGACTTTGTATTATGTTTCAGCTGCATTTTACACGCTTGTGTGAACATGACTTCACTATTTGTCAAGCTAGCCAAGCGAAGGTGTCACTTAACTGGAGCTTGCTCTAGTTTTATTTCACTATCAACCACTTGTTTAATTTAGGCTACTGTGACCATTGTATAAATCTCTCATCAGACGGCTTCCAATAAACTTTGCCTTGGAACAGCATATAGCCAAGAGATATTCATCCAATGTTAATCACCAGTTGCTAGACTAAAATAAGTCGGATTTTGCGTGCGGAAAAAATGCGTGGTGATTTCATATTAACGGCCTTCAACCATGCAATAGATGCTTAATAGGCGTAAAGCCGTCAGTAGATTAATTCTTGCTGCCGTCCTTTCAAGAAACCTGTACTAATCGGCTATTAGTTGGCGAACTAACTGTTTTTCATCAAGGGGGTTGTAGGGTTGACTGGGCGGGAGGCGGGGAGGGGGCACTTTACATAATCTGGACATTCCTCATGAAACGCTATCTAGTTTCTAATCAGCTAATTAAGCCGGGATGTTTCCTGGTCATCGGTAGAAACAAGTTTATTATCTATATTCACCTTACTACACAAAACAGTGAAAGCATCCGTTTGTTTGGGAAAAGACTTAAAAAATTCCTTCTTTCTTAGGCAAATATACCCATTGATCAGCTTCATATTTCTTCCTTCCGTTTCTTTTCTTTTCTTTTCTTTTTAAAATAATACATTTCATATTTCATGCTGTCCCCGTAATTCGTTTGATGTACCCTATATTGTCAGGAAGCCTATAGTTCATAAGCCCCGGCTTCTATATAGGCTTTCTTGTCATTACCACCTTAAACATTTGTAGTCTATCGTCTTTAAGTTATAAATTTCTAGTGTTTTGCATTTTTATGTGGTTAATGGTAAATAAAAAATGGAAAAATGGAAAATGATACATTTCTCAAGCGGGGCTTGTTCAAACATCAGGCATTTTATCTGTGTGAAATTGTTTCGCATATTCTCATGATTGGCATCCTTGATTCAGAAGTTACATAGTAGGGAGAAATTATATGCTGGTCGCTGCTGTGTATTGAAAGGAAATAGGATCATAATAAGTTCAGTCCCTAGCTGCCAAACTGATTAAGAACGAAAGTAATTTTTCTCTGGCAATAAAATATGTGATTCGTTGCATCTTATAAGGGTTACTGCACTAGTAAATTAGTCAAAATAAGTCGATTCAATGTTAATCGTTTCCTGAAACCTTGTCCTTTGTAGTGTGTACGACAGCCATTGATCCATCAACGTGTTCAACAGTGTAAGTCCAGTCTTCAAATCCGTCAATCTGCAACGGATCTTTCAACGCATCTTGCAGTAGCTTTGCCGGGTGAGTGGATCCTACTTCGTTACCGTATTTGTGGCGGGCGAGGTTGTAGATCTGTTCCACATGCGCATGCAATTCAATAGGAACCTTAAATTTACGGGCCAGCTCATAACCAAGGTTTAAGTCCTTGCAGTGGAGCTCAACGGTAAAACCTGGGTCATAAGTGCCATTAAAAATCAAAGGACCCTCGGTTTCCCAAACGTAAGTGTTACCGGCACTAAATCTGATAGCTTCAAACAGAGATTTCAGCTCCACTCCACCGCGTTTTCCCAGCATCATGGCCTCGGCCATGGCGACCACATTTACAGCTGCCAGCATATTGGAAATGACTTTAGCAATGGTGGCAGTCCCCACCTCTCCCATGTAAAGCACCTTCTTGGTGCTCTGTTGAAGGATTGGGAGGCAGTCTTGGAAGAGTTGTTTGTCGCCACCCACAAGTACTGTCATTTTACCTTGCTTCAGCAGAGCCATACCCCCCGTGACGGGTGCCTCAAGCACTTGAATACCTCTCTTGCCTTGAGGAAACAACAGTGATCTGCAATCAAGCAGTCAATCAAGCAATCACCCACTTACTCCCACTCAGCCAGACACCCAGCTGACCCACCTACTTACCCACCCACCCACCCACCCACTCACTCACTCACCCACTCACTCACTCACTCACTCACTCACTCACTCACTCACTCACTCACTCACTCACTCACTCACTCAATCAATCAATCAATCAATCAACCGACGGCCCCCGCAAAGATTCCAAAGTCCTTCCATATTCTGCATATAAGATGACTTATTCTCATCATAAATTTTCAACTAAAAAAGTATTTCACTTGTTTGACCACATGAAAGTAGTCTTTAGTGTCACGTGACATCTCTTGGTTAATGACGTCACTTTGCGTGTGGAAAATTGGAAATTGGGAACGTTTGCACTTATAAATTCTAAAATCTTTCGGTTTTAAAATGTTTAGAATGACCATTTTAATGTCATGTCGCCTTTTAATGTGGTATACGTCATTTCCATTGTGAGATATTTGGACATTAAAAATGTCACGTGACCTATTTGTCTTATTTTACCGTTTCCATTAAGACGTGGGCATGATTAAAAGGTGGCATGATAAAGCCCTTGACTCGAGCAAGAGAGCAAAGAGCAAAAAAATATATGTGTAAGATGGCTTTCCATACCCCGTTTTCGACTAAAGATTTGTATCGTTTTTAGCCGTTAAAGGTCACGTGACCAAAATTTAAGGTGAAAGAACATGTCAAATGGGTAAGCATGGGGATACTAGATAGCTCGCCAAGTTTCATAACGATTGGATAAATCCTTCCCCTTAAAACAAAATATGCCAGTTTAAGAGCTAGGTCAAGCCTTAACACACTTGAGTAGTTAAATGACGACACTTAAAACTTCCTTTACAAAGGCGAGTGTTAGAGCCGCTCAGTATTACCGATGAAGTGGCCAATACCTCAGTAGCTTTCGATTAAATGTATTTCATCTTTTTTTTTTCTTTTAAGAAAATCGCCATATACAAAAGAAAACTACCGCACGGTACTCCAAAATGACAATACACTCAGTTGAATGAGTTATGCAAACTCAGTAAGCCAGTGCATCTAAGTGCTAGACCCACGTCGAAACCTTCTCGTAATTTGGTATCTGGTTTAAGGCGTGGGTGGAAAGGGACCCTTGGAAGTGATCAGTTTCATTTTCATTTCCAGCAAGAACTAGATCTAGAAAAACCAAATGGTAGCTTATTACAAAACAAGGTTCGGACATGGTTTGTTTCAATTAAAGCATTTATTGGGTGAATTGCGGTCGTTTTGCCTACGGGTCGACTACTATACTCCAACTTATATTAGCGTGTCAGCCGATCAAAGTGGGGACCTACTCAACGGTATGCTCACTCGCCTTGGCGAGCAGGTAGCAAAACTCTCCAAACATTGCTGCAACTCTTACATTCTGTATTTTATTGTTCAACACGCAATAACATTCTCTGTTATCTCTTATCTCAACGACATGCATCTTTAGCTATTCTCTAGCGTTCTTCTTACGCTGTCCACTACTTACCAACCTCTAACTGCAACTAGCTGTAAATACAACTAACTACTCAGGCTTGAACATTCAGAGTTAAATGATTAGTAGACTCGTTTGTGTTTACAGATCCCGAGGACATGAATAGCTCTAGAAGTTGCTCATTCAGGAATTATACCCAAACATACCAACGCGAACATAAAACGAATATTGAACTACCAAACAAATCTTTTTAAGAATGACTGTTAACTACTTGAAGAGAAAACAATTCGGAGCTAAGAAAAATGATGTGTGGGCTAACGTTTACCCTTGAACAATGGGAATAGGAATATACGACATTCACTACATAAACACTTACTTCTCTGACTAGTACTCACCAGCTTCTTTAGCTAGGTCCAAAGTCTGCTGATAATCTGTAGTTGAATGATCAATCCACACTCCACCTGATCGTAATCCAGCCAAAACCCCATCATCACCTGTCAAAACCTGTTTAACATGCGGAGAAGCTGGCAGCGCCGTCACAACAACATCACTCATCTCAGCCAGTTCTCTCGGGTTGCCCGGGCGAGGTATGTCATTAGGAAGATCCTGCCCTGCTGTTGGGTTCGTATCTAGAAGAGCCGACAATGTATAGCCCGATTTCAGGAGGTTCTTAGTAACCGTCGATCCAACATTTCCAAGACCAATTATTCCCATCCTCTGAACAGTCTTCGTGGAGTAATATGTTTTATGGCGGACAGAACGACTCAACAGCGTGCGAAAACCAAATACTGTCCTCTTCATTGTGACTGGAAGAGTAAAATAAACACATCGGAAGACTATTATATAACTTTCAAAAAACAAAGACTAAAAAGAGGAAAACATGTTGAACGTTCTCCTCTCGCCCCGAGCAGTGAGTCAATTCAGGTCCCGTCTTCAGTAGGGCTGTATCAGACCCTATGGATATCTTGAAAAGTCAGACCCAGTGTGTATCTTTTCTTGTATTGCGATAGCTCAGCTTATGGCTTGTATTAAAAAAGCAAACGGGTTTCTATATTTTGTAATTAAAAATATGCACTTTACGGACATCTCGCCACTGTCGCGTGACATCGCTTAGACGAAAGTATTATGCAACGCACGTGATTCATGGACTGTAAGTGTGGCGCATAAATACATCAGCTTGAAACACAATTACTTGAGCTATCTCAGTACAAGAGAAAAGAGGCACACTGGCCATGGGTCCGGGTTTAACTGCAGGATAATCTGGCACTCCGAAGCTATATCCCCAAAAAGGCTGGATACGTGGTTAGAAAGCCTATGTTCAGAGTGGATACGCGGATACGCAGAATATTAATTGTGCATAACTAGCTGTGAGTTCAGAGTGGATGTATCTCTTGAACTGAATGTAATACTCACATTCACACCCAATGCTAGGGTTAGGGAGCTAGCGCGCTAGGGTCAGGGTTAGGTCTTCACCCCTGCTTATCCACGTGTCCTCGCAGCCACTTTCATCTACACCGGCTTAGATATTTATACTGGGGGAGAGACAACATGTCCGTAGCCGTTTTCGCAGTTCATTTTCAGGCTTTATAATGTGTTTGCATCTGTCTCGGTTTAATTTTTGACTTGACGTGAAACCTGTTAGCCCGTGAAGCGGAAAAATTCATCGAGTACGAAGTGCGATGAGCGAACGAAATGAGCGAACGAAACTTGTGTCAAAATGCAGGCAGCAGGCTACACTAAGACCATGCTCTCTTTAGTACCATCTTCAACTGTTCAATTTACACAGCCTGAGAATATTGTCAAAATGGGTTTCTGGTGTTAATCTAACCTGAGATCAGGCGTTTTCTTTTTCTTTGTTAGTGTTAATCATATATCACCCACCTTACTGACCTTATTCTGCACGAAAATGCGCCACAACTGCCACAACGCCAGATACGCTTGGTTGACTATTATTACTTAGTATAAATCTACTTGCGTTCACGAATGGCGTTCTCTTATTGGCCACGCTACTCGCTATATAGTGAGAGCGGTTCTCAAAAAAATGGCGGCCGCTTGTTCGCGTTTTCGAAGTGTCTTCGAGGAGGATTTCAATAATTTACTTGTGTAGTTTTGAACGACTAGTAGATTTTCATTTATGCTAAAGCAATTAGAATATTCACTCTCCATTTTATCGCGTGATAGCTAATTCTGGCTTCGCCCTCATCAACTGTCACGCGATAGAAATCCAGAGCTCATAATCTAATTGTTAAATACTGATTTCGTACGGAGAGGGTCGTCGATAAACTCTAGAACATGAAACAATCCGGGACATCCCGGGCCATTCCGGAACATCTCCAAAACAAGAAGAACAAGAGGCTACAATTAGCTTGCAAAAAACAGTACTACGTATTAGGCGATACTCCACGCCCGGGGGGAGGGGGGGGGGGGTACTCCCTATAATGGCCTATACGGGGAGGCTCCGCCCGAAAGGGGTACCTTTTTCACGCTTCAGGTATATGAAAGGGTAGGGATTTCACGAGTCGAAGTATATGAAAGTCAACTTTTCTCACGTAGTATCAGCCTTGCTTGTTACATGTATATGAAAAGGTAGGGAAATCTGTCATTGAGGTATTTAAAAGGGCCTTTCATTAAAATATTTCGAACACACATATGACTGTATTGTTTTAATTTATTGAACTCTACATGAAAATGACAAGACTTCCTGTTTTAGGTATATGAAAGGGGCGCTATTTGTCAATGGAAGGTATACGAAAGGGGTACTTTTTCTGTCAACATGGTATATAAAAGGGTAAAGGGTCGGACATCGGGGCGGAGCCTCCCCGTATTAAAATTTTTTTAGTATCCCCCCCTCCGGGATTCCGCGCGATTTCGCAGGATAATTGTTAAATATACCCTCCTCCTCCCGTACGGCTCGGCTGTTACGTTCTTGGATTTTTACAAGCTTCTGGTACACAAAACATACACATTTTGTCATAATTTTCTTTCCAAAAATAATCTTCTTGCGCTTTATACGCATAAGGAGTGTACGGCGACTTTAAATATTGTTATTTATAGCATGCCATAGATAATACAGCCAATCAGATTACTGGAAAGCGGTAGTATATTAGTTAACCTACATATTTATTCTTATATGTTAATCTTTGTTTAGTTTATGTATTAGTTAGGTTGAATGTAGTTAGGTAGGTAGGTAGGTAGGTAGGTATCCCACCCAGAGTGGATAACATATCCAACGAATAAGTCACTAGCCAGCTGATAAACATGTATTATATTACATCGACTTAACAGTAATCACCGAATTGAAATTTGGAAATGTTGGTTTTTTGAGGAGAGGGGGAAACCGGAGTAACCGGAGAAAAAACTCTCGGAGCAGAGAAGAAAATCAACAACAAACTCAACCCACATATGACGCAGAATCGAGAACCGAACCCGGGCCAAGATTGAGCGTGAGAAAGAATTTTCAACTCTAGTTCGCGTGCTTTAGATCTGATCACGTGTGACATGAATCTCGTTTTTACAATCTCCGTATCTGCTGATAAGCAATAAGGAAGAGTGAGGGCTCTAGGGAAGCGACTGGGTTGAAATTTGAAAGGCTGATGGGTAGCCTCCCACGCAGTCGTTTTTAGGGGAGTCGTATTTCACCTCCTCCCCAAGAGTCCCCAAAAACGACTGCGTGGGAGGCTACATGATGGGTTGAACCAAGCATATTAAATCGATAAAAACTGAAAACTCCACTGGCTGTGCGCCACTTACTGATATAAATAAATTCGATTTTATTGGGAAGGAAAGTGCCATGGGCACATTTCTTTCATTTGAATTTAGTACTGATACACTGAGTGCAAGGTTGGGTGGATCGAAAGCTTTCAATTCCATTGAAGTATTTTTTCCTTTTTTATTCAATATTTGATTGCACGATTATTCGAGAGGGCCCGCCTCAAGAAATAATACACCAATAACTAGTCCAACCATTGATGTATAAAACTTGAGAAGCCCCGTCTGGTAACATGTGGAAAAAGAACTTCACTGGTTCACTTTATTGCGTGTGCGTGTGAGTGTGCCTGTACGTGTGTCGGTATCGTATGTGTACAATTTCAAGTAAAATATGTTATAATGTCAATTTACATTAATATTAGTAAAATCTAGGTACTTAATCTATGCAGCGCATTTCTGATGTCAGTATATTCGGCAAAAGCATCCTATATCTATGCCTTTACCTACCCCACTTTTAAAAGACCCAGTGACTACAATTTGTCTTTTCCCCTATACAGGAAACGAATATTTAGTTCCGCTAATCTTATTAATGCTAGGAACGGATGAATATTTTCTTCAGTTACTTTTTTGTAAGCATGAAGTTCTCTTTATGAGGCGTGGGCAACCGTCCTTGTCTCTCATTACATACACGCAAAGTTGAAGTGTGACTGGTATGCACGAATAAGAGACGGTGTGTTATTAGTATAGGTAATTACATGATTTCGAGTGCAATTTGGAATAAAGCCAATCAGAATCGAGAAAATTTTTCATGCATATTATTACTCAGAAAAAAAGTGGGAGAAATATGATACCTCTTTGGTACTCCATTTCTTATTGTCAACATTGTTTTTCACCTCTCAAAAACTGGTTTGTGACAATGAGTTGTTCGATAAAACTCCTAGCACGCTTTCCAAGCTCATTAAACGCTAGCCACCTTCCAATCTTCATGTTATCTGATACAAAGCTTGTCAAATCAGCAAAGAAACACGTCGTTTCCGGGCACTCGCTGCTCACAAGTATCTGTGTCTTTGAACCGTATCCCAGTGAATCCCGGAGTGAGTCAGTAAAATTATTGACTGATCTAACATCATTTAAACGAAATTCTGGAATAAAATAGTTGCTCTGGTTAAAAGAAAAAAAACATTGTGTAACAATTATACAAAAAATAGTCTGATATTCATAAGATAAAAGGTCGGACGCATACCACCCCTGAGGAATGGCCAGTGAAGCAGCCACAACAGAAAATGAAGCACAAGGTGGGACGGCACGTGCGAGGGGAAAAGAGATAAATTCTCGCATGTCTTCTTCGACGTGCGTCTCTCTGACTCGCTCTCTTTTCAGCGCCCACAACGCAAACTACATGAGGGAGTATTATACGAGCAATCTTAGACTCTTAAAATGGTAAATGGGTCAACTAAAAGCCTGTTGGCAAGCCATGAGAGCATCCATGGCATTAGGTGCGATCCTGAGGTTTTCCAGCGGAATCCCAGTAAAGTTGTAATCGAATCCCTTATACGTGGTCCACTTGCCGTCTTCGTCTCCTTTGGTGTGATGCCCATCATATCGACACACACCCGAGGGGTCCTGGTACGAAATAAAACAAAACTTGCATTAGGAAGGATGAAGCGCAAAGGGTTACTTAGCAGACCCTCAAAGAAGGAAAAATCATTCAGGGGTGTACAAAAGGTGGCGTTCTTGGGTCGTGATAGG
This sequence comes from Pachyseris speciosa, assembly GCA_016490735.1. Taxonomy (NCBI): domain Eukaryota; kingdom Metazoa; phylum Cnidaria; class Anthozoa; order Scleractinia; family Pachyseridae; genus Pachyseris; species Pachyseris speciosa. The sequence goes on from JAEMWC010001630.1 coordinate 15,178, forward strand.
TGGTCTTCATAAACTTTCGGCAATAACCGACATAATTATAAAAAGCTGTAACGTCTCTGCAGTAATTTCTACACCTTTTATCCCTTTTTTTTCTCATTTTTGGTTAATGATATCGAAACTGACAAACCACAATATTTCTGCCATTTTGTTCGTGACTTTCAGTTCCCAGAATACCCGATTTAATTTAGTGAGTAGTTGCTTCTCATAAAATCGCGAATTTAAAACTTTTCCAGTACCGGTGCAAAGTTTCCATTTACTATATTTTATAATATATTTCATGGTTAGTAACCCCTGAGGCGGGCATTGCTTGAATAGTCGTCAGCAAAGAGAACTCGCATAACACTTTGACTTGAGAAAAGGAGGAAATAACACCGAAGTCCAAGGAATACAAGTTACAGAGATCAGTCGAGGGTAAGATAATGCTACGCAGGCAACACGGGTTACTTCTGTGGAGACTACAGTACAAAAAAGCTGGGAACAAATGAACAAACCTTCCACACTCGGGTGACGACTCCTTGGTGAAACCTCATTCCACCAGTGTTATTTCCTTCGGTGGCGCCATAACTTCCCTGAGGGAAGAACACGATGGAGTCCACACCCACCTGATCTACAGTCGGAATCTCATCCAGACCAAGGTCCTGATATGAAAGAAAAAAGGTTGACGGACGGACGGACGGACTGAATGATCGACTGTCTGACTGTATGGCTGACAGACTGACCGACTGACTGACTGACCGACCGACCGGCCGGCCGGCTGACTGACTGACTGGTCGACTGACAGACAATATCTGAGTGATTAAAGGAATGGTTCACCGATTGCCTAATTGCCTGTTTGTGTGACTGGCGACTGTAAAGTTAAATGCAAGCAACTTGCTTCAAGAAAACTGACCGATGGATGGATGCATTATTGATTGATTGATTGATTGACTGATCGATTGATTGATCGTTTTATCATTCGAGTGACTGACTGACTCGCTGACTGACCGACTGATCAGCTGACTGACTGACTGTTTGGCTTATTGACGGGATGGCTGACAGACTGAATGCCCGTCTGGCTGGCTGGCTGACTGAATGATCGACTGACAGACAATATCTGAGTGATTAAAGGAATGGTTCACCGATTGCCTAATTGCCTGTTTGTGTGACTGGCGACTGTAAAGTTAAATGCAAGCAACTTGCTTCAAGAAAACTGACCGATGGATGGATGCATTATTGATTGATTGATTGATTGATTGACTGATCGATTGATTGATCGTTTTATCATTCGAGTGACTGAATGAAAAGAGTATTATGCTTCTCTTCCGTACTTTGTACGACTGAACTCGCCCTGTAGGATCCCCGTCGTCCCAGTCCACTGTGTACGACATGGTCTCACGGTCAAAGCTGGCAATGGTTGCCCCAAAGAAAGCCCATTTCTGATGATGGGAGATCACGTGATCACCAATGACAGGCGCGCGGTAGCTTCTGGACATCTCTTCGAGACCAAGCAAAGGTAATATGGCGCTCCTGAAAGTAACGTGATTGTGAATATTGTTACAGAGTGCCAATTAATATTGAGCTAGATCAGAAGCTCCTGGTTAGATTCTCTTTTTATTATCTGTAGTAACGAAGGAAATCACGTGATTTTCATTACGAAATGGAAATTTATTGAAGTAGAAGGCAGTTTTAACTTTTAGGTTAGTGGCAAGAACGCTTCAGTGTAACCAATTAAATGAAAGCTAAGCAACTGACAAGTAGAACGTTCCAATCGAAGGAGCAGTACAGACTGCACGGCGAAAACTAGAAGCTGACCCGTGCCTTGCCAACCGCACGACTCTAACACCTACGCAGATTACAGACCTCTTGAGTTTCGTTCTTAGATCCACATACTTCCAGTATGATGGACTGATTTACGAACAGCAAGAAGGAGCAGCCATGGGTAGCCCGGTATCCGCAGTGATAGCTAACCTCTACATGGAGGGTTTTGAGGAGCAAGCTTTGACATCGACGCCCTGTACACCTAAGATCTGGAAACGCTATGCGGGATGACACCTTTACCATCTTAAATCGTGATAAAGTTGACTCGTTCTTACAACACCTCAATAGTCAATAGCCGACGATCCGTTTCACAATGGAAACTGAGAATGACAACTCAATTCCCTTCCTTGATACGTTGAGCATCAAGGATTCGAATGGATACCTCTCTACCAGTGTTGACAGAAAGCCTACACACACTGACCAGTACCTAGCGTATGATTCACACCACCCGCAATCTGTAAAACGCGGTATTGTCAAGTGCCTTTACGATCGATCTAAACACCTCATAACAAAACCATCAGTTATCTCTCATGAAAAGAAACACCTCTCATCGGTCCTTGTTTCCAACGGTTATCCGTTTTCGTTTGTACAAAATCTTACGAAAACCAAGGGACGAACAACCACTAAAGAACCTGAACCCGAAATTAAATCTACTGTGGTTCTGCCATACGTCAAAGGCACATCGGAGGCTCTTCGCCGTTGCCTACAACAACAAGGCATACAGACTGTTTTCAGATCTGACACAACTCTTAGATCACACCTAGTGCGACCTAAGAACATTGTCGATCCAGTAAAACAAGACGGAGTAGTCTACAAGATTCCCTGCGAATGTGGTAAGGTTTATATTAGAGAGACGGGAAGATCTATGCATTAACGGATTAAGGAACACGATAGACATACGGCTTGCTCGAACCCAATCCTCCGCCGTTTCAGAACATAGCAACGCGACCGGACATTATCCGCTCTGGGACGAAGTTAAATTTATTGACCGAGACCCACATTGGTACACCCGTAGGGTTAAAGAGGCTATTCACATAAGATTTCACCCTAACAACATCAACAGAGACAGTGGAATTGAAATTCCTGAAGCGTGGATGCCCACGATCAAACAACACAACAGCCGATCAGTACCAAAGCGGATCGCTAAGGGAACAATTTCTAGTTTGAACGACAAGGATCGAAACGCACCAATCACCACCAGCCACGGTGCTACTTATACTCACACGCAGCCAGTCGACACCATCGCCTGATGAAGACCAGCAGTATAGCGGTCGAAACGTCGCGATCCACATCTTTGTGACTCAATCGTGAGACAATAGATTAACTCAGCTATCATTTGAAACCACGATGACGAACACCTTTCATAATAACTGAGAAGTATTTATCTATTTAGTATACTGTGCAAGGTGTGGATGAAATCCTAAACTGTGTGCATTCAGATGAAAGCTATTGAACAGTACATCTACTTTCCTGTGGTGCTGTTTATTATGCTGTACAAGGGGGGTCTAATGTTTGAATCTGTGGATGAAATCCTGAAGTACTTTCTTGTGGTGCTGTTTATTATATAATACTGTACCAGATGGTTCTGGCTTTGGGGTCTTTGGATGAAATCCTAAGGTTTCTTCTTCTTGATCGGGCCAATGAAGATAAATTGAGATCCCCTACCCCCCAATCCACCCCACCCCCCCCCCCCAAAAAAAAAAATGACAGAAAACGTTTGGTTCGTTATCTAGGGGATTCGTAACATTTGTCATAGCATGTGTCAATTCAAAAAGAGTTGTTTTGTAGAACCGTGCACTGCTAGTGTCATTGCCAGTTACTTACTGAATTTCTAGTATTTTTTGTTGTAATTCCTTCTCAGAGTTGACGTTCTGTAAATTGATTGGTGGATTATCTTGGCCAGCGACAAGCAGCCCCACCACTGTACTCTGCCATTCATCACCCGTGCCCACGATCAACGGAACCACTGGTTTCTTCAGAGACTGGAAATACACCAAGTAAAACCACTGAATGCGTAATGCTCTTGGCATACTGACAACAGATCACAACTACATGCAAATGAAATTTGAGTGCACATTCAAAACAGGTATCAGCATATACAGTACACTGTGCAATGTACACAAGTGCCATGCATATTTATCCCGGATAGCTTGATTATTTCCTCTGTAAGCTAGCTTTTTTACCTGTATTTAATTTTTTCTGTATTTAGTTTTCTTTTTTCAGATTACCCCTGGTAGGGAAGTGGAATATGAAAAAGGTGGTGGGTATGCTCTTCATCTTGCTCTTGCTCATTGGTGTAAATTGTGAATTTTGTTCTTGTTCAGTGTTACTCGCAAAGAAATGACACAAGGGTGTTGGTGGTCTAAACTAATCAGATATGCCCGGGGGGGGGGGGTACTCCCATAAAGTCCGGATAGGTGTGTGCCGCGAAGGGTCTTAAACCCTGACCCTATTTAAGGAACAATCCAACGACCAAATTTATTCACTTATAAGGCGCACCATTTTTTACAAGAAAATATGCTTCTTCGATCAAAATCTCCTCAAAACTCGGGGTGCGTCTTATAACCGAGTATTTTCGCGCAACAAAATATAACTTTTCCAAATTTCCCTAATAATTAATGCTAAACTGAAATGAGTATGTAAATAAATGCCGGTAAATGAATAAACAAAAGACAACGTTGATCATTGACTTTATCTGATTTGTTGGTTCTAAAAAGAACCGGGGTGGCTCTGAAAAGAACCGCTTGTTGACCTTGTTTGAAATCTCGGCTGAGCTCAGCTACTCATCGTCCTTGGCTTCGCTATTTGTCTCGAACTCGTTGACAATCAACTCTTCTGCATCTTCTTCCTCGTTGTCCCAAACCGAAGGTGCTTAAAAGCAAATTAAACAAACTACAAATGCAAAGAAAAACAACTCCGATAAGTGCTGCTACGGCGAACAAGTTCGTAAACAAAGCCGGGGTGATTTCAGCAACGAGCGAACATGCTAAAAAGCACGTGCTTGAAATGATTGACGTCAGAAACAATTGAACAAATTCCTAACCTCGCTCCCATGATTGAGTGCTCCTTATAAGTGAATAAATACGGGTAAAGGCAATTTAATGAAGGCTTTTGTTTTTACCTTGATAGCAAACTGGATTTCCATCCTGCAGTTTTCGCTGTTTGCATACTGTTTACTAACACAGGCCAGCACTACTTTGGCCTTACCAAGCCCTTCAGCAATCTGAGCGAACTATATACAACATAATAACAATAGATTAGGGCAATACTCAAACAATCAAGGACAAGAAGTGTTGAGAAAATTTCTCAATTACGCTGTCAGGTTCCAATATGAGCCGAAGAGAACACTTTTCCATCTATCAAAATCCTCCAATTCCATCCCATGCCTATTACAATGTTGAGCATGACTACATGTACCCCTTATGTTTCCTGATCTTCAACTTTGTTGTGGGGTGGAGGTGTCCGGGGTGCAAGAGCTGCCTTTCTGTACAATCATTGTAAAGGAGCAATTACAATGAGCAATGCGATATTTGACCCTAGGAGTTTTTTCCACCATTGTAGAAAATGTGATAAGAAAAACCAGCACAGTAGTAAATAGCAAAGGACTGACGATCACAAAATTGAAACCCAACAGATGCAAATAACGTACTCAGAAAACCCACTCTACATTCCCAAGATTTGTGAATTCCCTGACGGGACAGCAGCAAATACGTTTCCATTCCATTTCATTAGGCCACTCTTTTTTGACGGATAATTAGGCAAGAACAACTCTAAAGTTTAAAATATGGAGTAATGTAAGGGTATTTTTTCCCAAATAAGAGGGCTAATTATCTCTAAAATATGAGTGGTTACCCCAATTTTTTTGTAACAATTAATAGGCCACATTAGTTTTGTCACGGTTGTAAAGCTAGCAAAAATACTTTTATTTTAGGTGGCAACAGGCTAAATGAAGCAGCCCCAGGTTTTTTGGGCGGCAATCCTGAAATTCACAGAAAGCATGCACAGTAACAATAGGAGGGATGGTCTCTTAATATAATCATGCTGGCATACATCTATTAACACCACTTACCATGCCTAGAGATTCATCATTCTGATTGGTTGTCTTCAGCCGCTCTGTATCTATCCACAGTGAGAACTTGCCATTCTTGGCCAGGCCACCATGCACTTTTCTGGGATCGGCAAAAGGAGAGCCAATGAAATTCTTTACCTGGACAGTGATAACACAGCTAGTTTATACTATTGAAACTGTATGCTCCTTCTACAATTGCTTAAGGATTTCTACACTTGCCACTGCTACTGCTTTGTGTATGTACACCCTTATCACTGCCACCCCTCTCTACACCCCCTTCTACCTTCTTTAAGTTTGCCACATTAACTGAAGGACAAGAAAAGACATTTCATGCTCAGCTGTAACATAGCCCCTTCAACACCAAATTAATATTACATTTTCTAAGTAAAAAAAAGACCAATTTGAAGCCTAAAGTCTCAACTTTAGCCTTGAGATTGTATCATAGTGCTTTGCTGGACACATTTTAGTGAGGCTAGCAAACAGGCCATCTTAAAGACACCAACTCAATGTGGTTAATATTGAAGGAATATTTTCTTGAAACCTTGGCTCCTGTAAGCAGATAATAGCTAATACATACCCAAGATAAACTTACTGAGAGAATGTAATTAATCACAATACAACTTTACAAAACTTATATCATTATTTAACCCATTAGCACCCGTGCCGGCCAAAACCGGCCGCACAGAACCACGTCCCTTGTACCACTTGTGATGTCATCAGTTTTAATGCTCATGGACAACTTTTACATGTAGCATGTGTAGGAGGAAGAGATCTTTCAAACCATACCCAAATGAGCACGATTCCGTCAAATGGGCCGGAGAAAACGCGAAAAAACCAAGTGACGTTGAGCCGAAAATTTGAATGAAAATCTTGTTCGACTACCCACCTGCACTTCCTTCCACCAAATCCTATGATCCTAAACGTTTTCCACAAATCTTTTCCCACCGAAAGGAAGCCCAGAAAATGCCCAGCAAGAGAAAAAGAAAGCAAGGCAAGAAAAGCGAAAGAAAAGGGGAGGAGAGAAAGTTTTATGTGCATGCCCGATCTTGGAAAGCTAATATTAAGCATCAGGAACAGAAGGGCACGATGAACTCCACCAGCAAACAGAGGTTTGGGCAGTTTTGATTCTTTCTGGCTAGAATCTGGTCAGAAAACAGCTTGACGAGCTTCAAAAGGTGTTTTTCGGCAAAATGCTCGGTAGTCAGTGGGTTAAAACTATCAATACTTGATGGGTCGAGTGAAGTACAATGGGTCATTGTCAGACAACTTCCCCATTTCAAACAGTGTTAAGCAAGGGTGTGTCCTTGCACTTTCAATGTTATCCAGCTTCTTCAGTATGATGCTCAACAAGGCAAAGGAGGACTATGGTATCCACATCCATTTCCACACAGATGGCAACTAGTTCAACTTGCATTGCTTGTTTGCACAAACAAAAACAGTTGACAAGCTCATCCTCAAGCTGCTGTTTGCTGATGACTATGCCTTTCTTGCTTACTCAGAGGCTACTCTTCAGCACATTGTCAACAGTTCCTCTGAAGCAGCAAACGCCTTTGGCCTTACAATCGGCCTTAAGAAGACTAAAGTTCTTTATCAACCACCTCCAATGGCAACTTACAGTCCTCCACTGATCAGCAATGATGGTAATTAGCCCTTAACGCAGTGGAACACTTCATTCATATACCTTGGAAACGTGATATCAAATGATGCCACAGAAGCCACAAGTACCTTGACAACTGCTTGCCAAAAGCCAGCAATTACTTTTGCAGGTTGTTCAAAAGAGTCTAGCAGAATCACTCACTGCGTCTCTCTACTAAAATCCAGGTGTACAGAGCTATTGCCACCCCAACGTTCCTGTATTTTCCTGTATTTCTTTGAGCATTTCCACCAGTGCTGCTTGTGGACCACCCTTCACATCAAATGGCAGGACTTCATTTCAAATGAACACATCCTGGACAGATCACGCCTGCTAAGCATTGAGATCATCCTGCTTCAAATACAACTGTGCTGGGCTGGAGATGTGGCAAGAATTGCACATACCACAAGCAGGCCTCATTGGCAAGCTCAAATATGGAAAACATAACCAAGGTGCTCCACTAATCGCAAAAAGGACCAGCTAAAGATACAACTTGCTATGGCTGCCATACCGCACAAATCATGGCAGCAAGATGCTCTAGACTGTGACAGACTGTGCTCATTAATCAGAAAGGCAACAAGAGAAATACAGATGGCAGAAAGAAATGACTTCCTCACAAATATCACCAACTGCAGTCTTCACCTGTCCATGGTGCCTGATCTTTGCCTGATCTTCATATGATTCACATCAGCATCACTTGAAAAGTTGCAACGCAGTATAATGCATTGTTCACCAATGTGTACCAATGTGTTCTTAGCTATGCAGGGTTTAGTATAGTAGAGAGAGCAACTGCTTTTCTTATTTTAGTCACAAATAAAAATAAAGTTATTAAATGTGAGAATGGGTATTATGCACATGTCATTGGCTTCCCTGTGGGGTTGACCCCTGGGCTAACCAGGGCGATTGTAAAATCAGTCAAGCAAACTTGAGGAACTTCCCCAGGGGTTGGGGAATCTTGCAAGACAAAGTGCCCTGGGTGAGGTGTCTCTCAGCAGAAAATCTCCCTGACATCCTTTACAAACTCGTGAATTCCCCCACCCCTCTAATCCTTGATCATAATACAATGATGAGATTTTCCCCTACCGTCAGCACATATCTCCCTGGTTTGCCCGGGGGGTTGACCCCAAAGGGAAGCTGATGACATGATTGTGCATTACTGCAAGCACATTATAAAAATATTAATGTAGACCTTTCTAATGCTACATGTTCTCACAGAGAGAGTAAAGAGAAAAGAAAATAAAAAAATACAGATGCAAAAATGGTTGTTCTTACATGCTTGGATTTGTGGGCCTTTTCAGAGTTTGACCAACAGTAACTGACAAACACATCAGCAGGTCCCAAGGGTTTGGCCGCTCCTCCACCTGTGACCTCTGAACTCTGTAAATCTGTGAAGACAAACGTGATACAGAAAAAAGTTATCTATACATGCAAAAACTAAGTCAAGACATACATTATTTTGTCAATAGCAATGAGAAAATAATTAATTAATAATAATGATCATGACAATGATAGTGATACTTATAGTCTGAATGATAATTTTATATGAAATGAATCATATATGAACTGTGGAAATGAAATCAAATGAAGAATGATCCTCGCAGTTGTGAACGCAATTTATGCAATTGCGATGCATCGCACCGGTAATCGCAAGGTCACGGGTTCAAACACTGTTGAAGTCCTGAATTTTTTTCAGGCTTCTCTTTGCAATTGCATAAATTGCGTTCACAACTGTGAGGATCATTCTTCATTTGATACTTATAGTGTTGACGATGATACCTTGAAGACTGCCTAATCCATCTGGCACCCGAACTCTTGGAACACTTTTCTTAACAGCTTTTAGGAGTTCCGTCATTTTAGCTTCCTGAACTTCTTTGTTGCTAAAGTGGATGTAAATTTCGCCAGCAATTAGCAGTCCCACAACAGTCATCATCCAGTCAAATGACCCACTTCCAACAACAACAGGAATAACTGGTTTTTTGACTGTCTTCTTTGCATACTGAAACTCCTGTCGGCAAATTTCATCCTACAAGAAGAAGAAGAAGTATTAAACTTTTTATTTATATTAATTACACAGTTTTTGTCTAGTGTGCATATTACAGTAAGTGTGTTCTTTGTAGTTCAATTACCTAGGCAGGTAGACAGACAGACATGGTGGCTGGTGGAGTGGCCAGGGTGGGTACACCTGGCTAGTGCACACATGCAATTAAAATTATGCATTTTGTAATTTGAACCACTTCATACAAAGTGTATTCCTTTCTTCTTCCATTCCCCCCGCCCCCCCCCCCCCCCCTGAACTGTTGTAATGGATCCAAATCAGACTTTTTTTTAGAGTCATTGGTAGTCTGGGTGGTACAACAGAAAAGAAGGGGGACATCAAAATCTAAAATCAATTAATTAATTAAAAAAATAATTTGAACTGCAAGCAATAACAGAACACATTAACAAACTCTGCTTTGTGCTCTCTTTCTTCTTTATCCCAAAAGGATTGATTGATTAATTGATTGATCATTGATATGTCAGACAACCCTAATACTAACCTTACATATTCATCGCTGAGACAAGCCACAAACACCTTAGCTGTGTTAATTTGTTGGACTGTTTGAATCAGTGATTCATTCCCCAGTTTGTCTCTATTAACTGTTACTCCACAGCTTTCCAGCTGAAACCTGATATCACGTGGGTCACAGATGCTTGAGAGCACTGCCTCGTCATAACTGGGTGGAGCTTCAGATGGTGGAACCTCTTGATTTCTGATGGCAGAAGGGCTGTTGACCTGTCAATTGAAGTATGTACAAATATTTAAGTTTATTTCTTTGCCAAAATACACTAATTTATTTTAACTCTGAAGGGACACAATGATGTTTTTTTTTTTCTCAAAAGCAACTGAAACTACTGATTTGTGCATGTGCCTGAGAAAAAAATATATTGGCCCAGAATTCCATTAGAAATTAACCTGTGATCAAGATTTTTTTTTAATTTTTTACCCACCAGGACAAAAAGAGAAAAGAGAAAAGGGAAAAGAGAGAGAGAGAGGGAAGTAAAATAATACCTGACTGATCACCAACAGCAATCAAATGATATCTCATGAACTGAATCAATCTGACTGTTGCTTTTTGTACATGCAAGGTCCTAGTTGGATTCCATCAAATCCACCAGGATTTTCGATGGCCAGGTTTGCATTTATTCCACATAATTTCAGATGGAATTCCTTTAAAGTGCACATGAATTGAAAAAAAGGTCACATATCCACGACTTCTTCACAGTTGTACTTTGATTATTCCACAGAACTCAGAAAAAAAACAGAGTGACGCACTCGACTATGTACACACGAATGACGTCACGACTATTCACCAGACCCCAGGTTTTTGTCTAGAATTTTAGTGAGAAATGACCAACTTTCACCACACATTAAAATAAGTTCCTGGTACTTTTAGTAAATTATTTTTCCCTCAAAATGTTTCTTAAAACACTAATTTTCATATTGGAGAAAAAAGCTGGCTTTGAAATTTAGATTCATGTGCACTTTAATTTTTATCATTTTGTCTCTGTTATTTCAAATTATGGACATTTGAAAATAATGATGGTGCCAAGCTTGGTTGCAGTTTGACAAATATAAAATAAAATCATCCTAAAATTCACCCAAGCCAGTTCATCAATCATATTTAATTACTGAACATGGATATGAAAATTAGTAGCTAGGTCTGCATTGAACCCCCTGAACCTCTAACCTTGGTGTATGAAATGAATATGTCACAAGGATTGATTCCACTTTCTGCTGTGCTATTCTGCTGGTTGCTGGCAGGTGTAGAACTCTGAGTGGACAGGATGTCCAAAACATTGGGCGAGATGCGGAGCTGTGAAAGCTTCAACCCATGGAATTGTGGATCGTAATCTTTATATGTGACCCATTTGCCATCATTTTTACCCTTGGTGTGCATACCATCATAACGTTTCTGACCATCAGAACCATCATATACATGGGTTATTCTTCCCTAAAATGAGAAACAATTCGTTGAAATGATTTATTATATCGTATAATGTACATTCAACAAAACCACTCAATTCTGATTGGTGAAGAGCGATACAATTAATACCAAATTGTACTCAACACAGGCTGTAGGAGTAGCTTGTACAAGTTTCCATAGCAGTGACTAGCAAAACACAACCAAGCATGGCAATTTTTAATATTTAATATTGTATGGTTGAAATTGGTCTAAAATATATCCATACTGAATCTGCTATTCTGTGCAATGATATTTGTGTAATTTTGATGAACGTATGATAAATTTAATAAATAAAAAATCATGCAACCTTCTCCTACAATTCATACTCATGATTTTGAAAGTTCTCAAATTGCATGAACAGTTTTAACAACTTTAACATCCACTCGTACCTATAAATCATACTTTTCTCAAGGTCATGTGATTGATTTCCTATAAAAAGTATTATTCTGCATCAAATTAGCTTACATGTAGTTTTATGACTCTGATGTATAACCTGAAAAGAACACCTTAATGCGTGAGCAAATAAACAAGAATAAACATTGCCTGTATAAAGAAAAACATTTGCTTTCACGTTGACCAATCTTTGCCTACAACATTTTATTATAAATTGTACTTCATGGTAGAGAGAGTACTGCCATTGGTTTGCTTGTTGTTCACACTTTACAAATTTCTTTTTTTTCACATAGCTGGCTTACTCAGACCAGACTTTCACAGACATTTGAGGGACACCTAATGACAACAAAAAACAATGGCTTATGGCAGACACCCCGCCTCCTCCTTTACCCCTCGCACTTGTGCTTTGTACTGGCAGACACCTGGCCACCTCCTCTACCCCTCGCACTTGTGCTTTGTACTAGCAGACACCCGGCCTCCTCCTTTACCCCTCGCACTTGTGCTTTGTACTGGCAGACACCGGTCTCCTCCTTTTCCTGTCGCACTTATGCTTTGTACTGGCAGACACCCGGCCTCCTACTTTCCCCCTCGCACTTGTGCTTTGTACTGGCAGACACCCGGCCTCCTCCTTTCCCCCTCGCACTTGTGCTTTGTACTGGCAGACACCGGCCTCCTCCTTTACCCCTCACACTTGTGCTTTGTACTGGCAGACACCCGGCCTCCTCCTTTTCCTGTCGCACTTATGCTTTGTACTGGCAGACACTGGCCTCCTCCTTTCCCCCCGCACTTGTGCTTTGTACTGGCAGATGCTGGCCTCCTCCTTTCCCCCTCGCACTTGTGCTTTGTACTGGCAGACACCGACCTCCTCCTTTACCCCTCACACTTGTGCTTTGTACTGGCAGACACCCAGCCTCCTTCTTTCTCCCTCGCACTTGTGCTTTGTACTGGCAGACACCCGGCCTCCTCCTTTCCCCCTCGCACTTGTGCTTTGTACTGGCAGACACCGGCCTCCTCCTTTCCCTCTCGCACTTATGCTTTGTACAGGCAGACACTGGCCTCCTCCTTTCCCCCTCACACTTGTGCTTTCTACTGGCAGACACCGGCCTCCTCCTTTACCTGTCGTACTCTTGCTTTGTACTGGCAGACACCTGGCCTCCTCCTTTACCCCTCGCACTCGTTCTTTGTACTGGCAGATGCCAGCCTCCTCCTTTACCCCTCGCACTTGTGCTTTGTACTCGTCAATTTCCCCTTCTCCTCTTCCCCTCCTGCAATCTTCCATAATTTTTTAACACTTGTCTCCACAGTCCACTCTTATAGCACCGACCGGTTAGCTCAGTGGTAGAGCACCGGACTAGCGTGCGGGAGGTCGCGGGTTCTAACCCCGGCCGGGCCAACACTCAGGGTCTTTAAATAATTGAGGAGAAAGTGCTGCCTTTGTAATGACACCTGCAAATGGTTAGACTTTCTAGTCTTCTCGGATAAGGACGATAAATCGTAGGCCCCGTCTCACATCTCTTCATAACTGATTCTGTGGGACGTTAAAGAACCCACGCACTGTTCGAAAAGAGTAGGGGACGTAGTCCCCGGTGTGGTGGTCTATCTCTACTTGAATGTGGTTATGGGGGAGGGTTTGCAGATACGGGCCTACAGTAATTGGCGCAAGCTGTTGTAGTGTCCCTGCCAGGTCTCTGACGAAAGCTGATTAAATTAAAAGCACCAGAAACTCTACTAAGCTCAATTTTTACTGTCCAAAAGTTAGAACAAACATAGGCAAAATTTACTTTTAAGTAGTTTGCTTCTGCCAGACTATAATTACTATGTAAAATTGGCAAACTATGTTGATGAATGTGGGTATCATCAAGAAGACTCTTTTAACAAATTAACTGCAAATATAAATAATATGAACATTTCAACCTTGCACTTAAATATCAGAAGTATAACAAATAAATATGATGACCTTCAGGCATACCCAGGTTCATTAAAACATACCTTTTCAGTAACTGGGTTATCAGAAACATGGCTTAATAAAAAAATGATAATAATTATCCTTTAACTAATTACAGCTATATTGGAAAGGTTAGAGAAAATAAACAAGGTGGAGTTGGATTGTATATCAATGAAGCATGTCATTTTAAAGAGCGAAATGATTTGAACATAAAAAAATTAATGTTGAAGACATAATAGAATCACAGTTTATTGAGATAAATGCTAAACCTCCCAGTGTAATTGTTGGTATAATATACAGACCCCCTAATGACAAATTTATCAGCTTTAAGGAAAGCCTTAACGAGTTGTTACAAAAACTAGATTCACAAAAAAAGAAGTGCCTGTTAATGGGAGATTTTAATTTTGACCTGTTTAAATCAGAAGAAAATCCACATGTTCATGACTCAATATTGTTAAACCAGATGTTCTCTCCTTGTTTTTACCCATTGATAACACGCCCAACTAGAATAACAAATCCTAGTGCTTCACTTATAGACAACATATATAACATATATAAGTGGTATTCTATTTACAGATCTCTCTGATCATTTACCTGTATTTCAAATAACAGGTAATGAGATACAAAAAGAAAGTCAAATACAGAAACTAAATACAGACAAGTTAATGACAAAAACATAAGCCACCTATGTCAAAGTTTAGAGAGAGAAAACTGGCATGACACATATAACATTGATGACTCTCAAGAGGCATAATTATGATCCCTTTTATATTAAACTATGTGATATGTACGAAAAAAGTATACCTTTAAAAATATCTAAAAATGATAACCGTTCAAGAAAACATTCATGGCTTACAAAAGGTTTGCTCACTTCTAGGAAAACAAAGAACAAACTTTACGAGTGTTATCTCAGAAAACCAACTGAAATCAATAAGAGAGTTTATAAAAGATATCGAAATAAATTTAATAAATTAAAGATAGCTGCAAAGAAATTACATTACGAAAATAAATTTAATGAGTATAAGAGTAACCTGAAACTAATGTGGAGACTCATAATTAACAAACAGAAAAACAAAGTAGATGCCAGATAGTTCTAAAGAAAACAAAGAGATAATTTCGCATCCAAAGGAAATAGACAATAAGTTAAATGACTATTTTGTAAATGTTGGCCCAAATTTGGCAAAGGAAATCCCGGAGCAAATGACCAATTACAACACTTACTTAACTAAAAGGTATGAAAACTCGCTGCTTTTAGATGCAATAACGGAAAGAGAGGTGGAAAATGAAATTAACCAATTAAAAGTAAACAAGGCTTGTGGATATGATAAAATATCACCAAAAGTTGTCAGGAAAAATTGACTTACATTAGTAAACCTCTCACGTATATATTTAATAGATCCTTTCTCAAAGGTATTGTACCAAATAAACTGAAAATTGCATTAATTACTCCTATTTTTAAGGCAAATGAAAAGGAATTATTTTTAAATTATAGACCAATATCTATTCTTCCATGCTTTAGTAAAATTCTAGAGAAATTGATGTATAAGAGAATTGTAAAATATATTGAAAAATACAACATCCTCTTTCATAGCCAATATGGCTTCCATAAGAAACGCTCAACTAATTTAGCAATGTTGCAACTTGTAACAAAGATCTTACAGTCAATCAATAACAATGAGTATACTGTTGGTGTTTTTCTAGATCTTGCTAAGGCATTTGATGTGGTAAACCATGAGATTCTGTTAGGAAAGCTTGAACATTATGGTATCAGAGGGATAGTCTTAGATTGGTTTCAAGATTACCGTACCTAACAAACAGAAAACAAATAGTTAAATACAAATCTATTAACTCAGACAGCTTAACAATTAAATGTGGGGTACCACAAGGATCAGTGTTAGGACCACTACTTTTCCTTATATATATCAATAACCTTTTTGAGAGCTCAAGATTTGATCATTCATTTTATTTGCAGATGACACAAATCCGTTCTATAGTGATAAAGACATTTGCAACTTGTAACAAAGATCTTACAGTCAATCAATAACAATGAGTATACTGTTGGTGTTTTTCTAGATCTTGCTAAGGCATTTGATATGGTAAACCATGAGATTCTGTTAGGAAAGCTTGAACATTATGGTATCAGAGGGATAGTCTTAGATTGGTTTAGAGATTACCTAACAAACAGAAAACAAATAGTTAAATACAAATCTATTAACTCAGACAGCTTAACAATTAAATGTGGGGTACCATAAGGATCAGTGTTAGGACCACTACTTTTCCTTATATATATCAATAACCTTTTTGAGAGCTCAAGATTTTATCATTCATTTTATTTGCAGATGACACAAATCTGTTCTATAGTGAAAAAGACATAAACACTCTGTTCAAAAATATAAAAAAGGAATTAAAAGAAATTAGGCTGTGGCTTTCAGCAAATAATCTATCTTTGAACATAAAGAAAACTCACTACATAGTATTCAAGACAAAAAAAAAAACACAAAAGATGACATGTCAGTCAAAATCAATGGAATGCAAATTGAGCAAGTGAAATACACTAAATTCTTAGGTTATATATTGATGACCAAATAACATGGAAATACCACATACATCAAGTCTCATCCAAAATATAAAAAATGACAGGAATAATAGTTAGAGCAAGGCATTACTTATATCGCAAAAGTGTAATCACTATGTATAATACTATGGTATATCCTTACTTATCATATTGTAACATTACTTGGACCAGTACATATCCAACTTAAGACTCCAATCAGTTTTTATGATACAGAAAAAAATAGTAAGAATTATGACATTCTCAAATTATAATGAACATATCAAACCTATTTTTACTTCTCTAAAAGTAATGAACATATATGAACTCAACAAGTACTTTATAGCTATTTTCATGTACACATACTACAATGATAAATTACCCTTGAACGTCAAGGACTATTTTTCAAGAAATGAAAATATTCACAGCTACAACGCACAATCAGCCTCCAAAGTACATATTGATTATCAATAGACTAATTATGGAAAATTCTCCATAAAGTACAGAGGAGTGGAAATACGGAATAGTCTGCCAGAAAGTTTAAAAACCAAAAGATCTTACAGTTTATTTTAAAAATCGGTAAAGTGTTATATACAGAGTACCTAGAAGAAAAATCACTATATGTTATAATTATTACAAATCCATAAGAAAAGTATCATATTTCTAAGTTAGCCATCACTTATTATTAACTTATGTATTGCTACTGTTAACTGGGGATCTTCATTGAAAAGCCCTGTAGGGCTTGCTAAGGTCTCCTGCCATATACTTATTCATGTGATTTAATATTTAATACTTGTATTGTGATGGGTGAATTAATAAAGTTAAAGTTAAAGCAGTCATGTGGGAAACAGTGTCCCCTTGGCATGAAAACAACTACAAAGTTCAATTCAATTTAAGAAACTTTACATTTAGCCCACCTAATATCTTGTCAATCAGACAACAATGGTGCTGTTTAATAATTTGAAATACATACTTTATTATTATACTTAAGGTATATTCCCCTTAATTCATGTTATTGTATATTTGTCTCTGCTCATTTCCCAGCTGCTTCCTTGCTTGCTTCCCTGTTTGTTTCTCTATGTTCTTTGTATCTATCCATAATAATAATAATAATAATAATTGAAACTTATATAGCGCATTTTTCATGCCGAACATGATCAAATGCGCTTTACAATTTAATAAATGATTAAAAATAAATGAAATTTACAAGCAATTATGATTAAAAATAAATTAATGTATAAATAATAATAATAATAATAATAATAATAATAATAATTTACAAGGTAAACGATAAATATTTGACGAATTAAAATGTATAAGATTTACAAGTTAAAAGCTTGTTTAAAAAGATACGTTTTGAGGTGACACTTAAAACTTGAAAGAGAGTCAAGGCTGGATATTTTAGAGGGCAGATTGTTCCAAAGCTTCGGGGCTGCATAACAAAAAGCTCTTCCTCCAAGTGTTGACAGTATCTTGCCACTAAGAATCTCAAGCATAATTCTTTGGCTAGATCTGAGTAAATATCTAGTTGATGATTTTCGACTGATCAATTTACAGATATAATCAGGTGCCATGCCATGAATAGCTTTAAAGGTAAAGAGCAGAATTTTAAACTCAATGCGGTACTTAATTGGAAGCCAGTGAAGCTGATATAAGACTGGTGTGATATGACTGAACTTCGGTTCCTTAAAAATTATTCTTGCAGCTGCATTCTGAACTCTTTGTAACTTTTCAATTTGTACTTGTGGAAGTCCATAGAGTAAGCTGTTGCAGTAATCTAATCGGCTTGACACAAACGCATGAATTAAGGTCTCGGTGGATTTACGCGATAAATGTTTTCTTATTCGCATAATGTTATGAAGATAATAGAATGATGTATTACAAATTTTGTTCACTTGGGAGTTCATCGACAGCTTGTCATCAATAAAAACACCGAGATTTTTCACAACTGACGATCTCATTACATCAGAGTTGCCCACGGTAATCGAAGAAATATTAACTTTAGTTAACTGTTGTCGGGTTCCTATGATAAGAAATTCCGTTTTTTCATCGTTGAGAAGGAGTTTGTCGTGTTCCATCCACAAGCGTATGTCCTTTATACAATTTTGCATGGCAAATGTAGCGTCTTGTTGGCTAGCCAACACGTCAGGCTTGAAGGAAAGATATAATTGTGAATCATCCGCATAGCAATGAGATTCTGGAAGATGTCGTTCAATTATATGGAATAGTTTTGAAGAGTAGATGATATATAATAGGGGACCTAGACAGGATCCTTGTGGAACACCCCAATCAACAGCGCAACTGTCAGAGAGGGCGCCGGGATTAGAAACACATTGTCTTCTGGCCATCAAGTATGAGGTGAACCAATCTAATGGTGCTCCAGAAATTCCAAATGAAGTTTGAAGTCTACGCAGAAGTAAACCGTGATCAACTGTATCGAAGGTTGCGCTCAAGTCTAATAAGACAAGTAGAACAGCATGCTGAGAATTCATTTTCATCAGAATATCGTTAGTAACTTTCAAGAGTGCCATTTCTGTACTGTGGTTCTTTCTGTACGCAGATTGTAGCGGCGGGTAAAGATCGTGTTTTTTCATCGTGTTTTTTCATATCCATTCCCTTCTCTTATCATTTATATTGTTCCTCCTAGATTACTAATTATTGTTATTATTACTATTATTTGTTGTTTATTTTACTCGTTTTCTTCTTGTTTTTTTCCCTTATTTTTCTCATTTTTTCCTCTTTTCAGTTCTTTGCTCAATATACAGTCATATAAATTTCTTTCCAAGTCTTAGGCTCTACAAAAACATTTTATACTAAAGCTCAGAGTTCTCTCTCTCTTTTTTTCTTTTTATTCTAAAGTAGGTGGTGGCCAACTTGAAAGCATTCACTACTTTGGCCACCACACACATCTTGTAATCTCTACCTTAGCCTAAGAATGAGATATTTTTGTAATCTTTAAGTGTAAATCCTGTGCTTTTTTGCCATGTAATTGCTTTGTAAAATAGTTTGAAATAAATGAACTGCACTGAACTGAACATGCAGGCTATCTACCTAAAACTCTAACAAATGCATACAAACTTCTTTTACCAATTTAATGAAATCAAGGACTATTTTAGAAGATCAGCTGAAAAAGTATCTAACCTGGTGATATCGCTGTCCGCCCAGTCGCACACCCTCCTGTCCTTTGTACTTCCCCTGAGGAAACAGTACAATGGATCCTATGGCGACTTCATCATGATCTGGCACTCTATCAAGAGCTAGATTATAATAATCTACAACTCGACCAGATGGGTCTTGATCATCCCAGTTGATGGTGTACGTCAGAGCATTGGAATCAAAAGAGACAATAGTGGCTGTAAAATACTGCCAGGGAGTAACTTTCCACATGGCCAACACCTAAAAAAATAACAAGGAAAGATCACTCCAATCAATCAAATGCGATCAATGCAGTGCAAAGATATATCCAAGCTAGCAGTCCAGTATATCACAACGAAGTGGATAAATTAGGGCAAGATTGAAATTAAAAATCAGGTTCAGAAAAGTAGCCTGGCAATGGGATGGACACTTTGTTTTCTACTTAAACAAAAAAAAACTGCATATGAAATTATGCAAACAGTTTGGCCTTTAATACACCAACTTAAAACAACCTTGACCTTGACTCTCTATCAAAACCCAAGTGATCTTCAACAGCAGAGAGCTATTTGAAATTGAAGGAATAACAATTAACACTCTGTTGGCTGTTGGGGTGGGGGGGGGGGGGGGGGGGGGAGAGAGCATTCAGAGAATTCCTCTTTTACAGCAGAAACAACTGTTCCAAGGCTTTTATTTTACAAGCATAAGACTTCTCACAACTTGAAATTATACTTTTTTCATCTCAAAGAGAAAAAAAAAGATTAAGAAGTCATTAATTACAAACATTTCCAAGCAAGCTGTGATTTTATCTTTCCTGGTCTTTCACTGTGCATTAAGCTTTTCTGTCACTCAAGACAGTGTTTGAAGAATTAATTATAATGGCTGATTTGATGTCAGGGTCAGTTCACTCTGTATAAATATAAAGGCTATAATCAGGGATAAAAGTAGTTGAGACACTCCCCAAAAAGAATTTTTTCATTAAACATGTGAGTTTTCCAATCTCCGCTTCTCACATTTTGTCCCCCTCCTGGCCTCCCTTTTCAATGTTGTAACCACTTGACAGTATACATGGAGCATATTTCAACGCTGAAAGAGGGGGAAGTGGGTTGGCAATCAACAAAAAAGATGTTTTTCTTTTCAATATTGGAAGGATGCTGATAAAAAGCATTATTTTGTTTTGCTCAAATGTGTCAATTAACACTTTTGCCCCCAACTGTACCTAAAAAGCAACCCCTTCCTTAAAAGTTCTATTTACTGGCAATGTTAGAGGGCAAGGGGTGTATCCGAAGCCATGATTGAACATATTAAAAGTATTTTTTTATGATTGTTAATTATAATTTCCAGAGAGGTACAGCTGTTGATGGGGTGGGGGAATATTAAAATAAGTAGAAACAAAAACTTTTCATAGAATATATTCATGAACATCACTCTGTTGTTAATTAAAGCTGCAGTAGTTACTGGTCATATTTCAGATTAATTTTAAGCTCTTAAGGGGTTAGCACCATCAATACATTTGAAATCTTATCAGAATTAAGCCAGTTAATGTTAGATATAGTCTCCAGTCCACAAAGGGAATTTTACTTTGCATACCACAATGCAAGACATTTGAAGGGCTCAGGGCAAGAATGTCCTCTCGGTTTTTGGTCGATTTTCAATGTGCTCAAAAGTAACTGAAATTCTGTATGTGGAGTTCATTCCAGTTAAAAAACATTGCTCTGTATTTTTTTTCGCTTATTTCCTCTTCGTTTTCGAGAAATAATGTATGCAAAAAACCCAAGTTTCTCCTGTTGGCAACTTGTGTTTATGGAGAAACAAAAGAAATCTGACACACCTGACACAATGAAATCACCGAACCAAAGCCGCTGGTTATTCGTTCCGATACAGTACAGTGATTTGCTAATTAGATCACGGCTTCTGCATTAGAGTTACAGAATATTTACACTGTTTATAGCATTTTTGCTGAAGTTAACCAATCATTCCAAAGGGGTTCCAGAAGAAATATGTTCTTTGGGCTTATGACCGGTCTGTTGTAATGCAAAGGTATTAAAGTCAACAAACGACAGAGCGAAAATTGGCAAAAGCGGTAGTGCGTAATATCGTAATCTAATCACTCTGAATTTAAGCTTATTCTGGTTTGTTTACTTCGTAAATAAGCTTTTACTTGGCCTAAATGCTGCCCCGAAAGAAGCTACATCGGTTGCTGTCAACAGCATCAGTCCGCTTTACTGAACCTAGCCGTTTGAAACAAAGAAAGCCAATGTTTACATGTCTTTGTCAGCAACGCGAAAGCCTTCTGCATTCAAGTTACATAATATTTACACTGTTTATAGCAGTTTTGCCAACGATAAACCAATGATTCAACAGAAATATATAGTTATGGTTTTGCCAACGATAAACCAATGATTCAACACAAATGTATACTTATAGCTTAAAGCTGGTCTTTTGCAGAGCAAATCTAAGGGAACAAAGTCAAAACGACGGAAACAAAATCTGTTCTTTCCGGAACAGCGAGCCGGTCTTCTAAGGCGGTAGAGCAATAAGATCATTCATCAAATTGAGCTGATTTTAGTTAGCTTACCTCCTAAATTGTCGTTTACCAAGCCTAAATGCTATACCAGATAGAAATTACAAAGACATCGAACCATTGTTTTGAATCCGTTGAGATTGACAGCAACCGATGTAGCTTCTTTCTGGGGCAGCATTTAGGTCAGGTAAAAGCTTATTTACGAAGTAAACAAACCAGAATATGCTTAAATTCAGCGTGATTAGATTATGATATTACATGCTACCGCTTTTGCC